>CAUYQV010022967.1:0-17319 GCA_963574575.1 Galagoides demidoff | reverse complement strand
GAAAGGAAAACGTCTGGCCCTGGTGCTAAGGAATCACTACTGGTTCTTCTCTGGCTTCAAAAGGAATAACTGGTGACAGACAAAACAGCCAGAAAGGAGGATCTAGGATGTCCCAACCCTGCACTGGAAACGCTCACATGGTCACACCTATTTGAGGCTCCTCCCAGATTGGGTCACCAGCTGCCAGCGCGGAAATCCTGCTCTTTCTGCAGGCCCGGCAGCCTGGGCCTGCTGGCCCTTTTTGATCTGGGTCCAGGAAACGCTGGGCACTTCCCAGGTTGCAGAACAGATTTTTGGGTTTGCATGGCTAGAATCTTTCTTGTAACAACACGTGGCTCTTAGCTTTCTGAGTGGTAGTGGTGGTGATGGAGGGA
This sequence comes from Galagoides demidoff, assembly GCA_963574575.1. Lineage (NCBI taxonomy): Eukaryota > Metazoa > Chordata > Mammalia > Primates > Galagidae > Galagoides > Galagoides demidoff. The sequence goes on along the minus strand of CAUYQV010022967.1, from coordinate 16,945 downwards.
AACGAAAGGCCTGGCGCTCTTTGGCCACATAGGGGTCAGTCGTGGGCATATACTGTTGAGAATGTTTTGCTTTCATAAAAATTTTGTGATTCACATGTATTGTTTTTTGGGCTTTTTGGTTTAGTTATCACTAAGTTGAGACCTGATTAGAATAGAGTTAGGTTTTTTTTTGAGCTGCGGGCACACATCTGCGTAGAATACTGTATTTATTATAATCAGCATTATTATTTCTACTGGCTACTGTATGCCAAGCACTGTGTTAGGGATTTTCATAGAGGACCCCAACGCCTTAACAACCATCCTGCAGAGAACATATTGCTGCTAATTTACAGATCAGCAAAGTGTGGCTCATGAGTTTAAAAATCCTGCCCAGGTCAGAAGGCATTCTACCCTCACTCTCTCTGGCTCCAAGTTCAAGCTTATAATAGTCACAGTTTTCCACATATGTTTCTGGTTCTTGCCCATTAGGTCCCATTTTGTGATTCTTGGAGCAGCTTTGTAGAGTAAGAAGGACAGGCACGTCTGTCTGCATCTTTGTGGATATAGAACCTTATGTGGGGCGAGCTTTGAGGACTTGGGCTTGTGGCTGACTAATAGAATGGGTTCTTTTCTTCGGACGTCTCAGTCCAGAATTTTATGATCCAGCGCTGCCTACCTTCTCCTCCACCCACACCTGCCAGGTAAGCCATAGCCTGGGCTTCTGGCAGTTTCCCCTTTAACCTTTCTAAAACATAAGGAAGAACAAGATCCTTTGAATGTATCTGCCGAGCAATGGCACAGTCGGAAATAACAACCCTGCTAACCTGCCACCTTCTAGCTGGTGTCACAAAGCAAGCAGAATAGGTAGCTTCTGATCTGCACTTGCTACGGAGCAAGGGAGAGAAATAAGAGAGACACAGCATCTCTAATAAAGAGCATTGGCCCCTTTGGCCTAGAGAAACCTCATTTCTCCTGGGTGAAGTCAGCAGGCTTCTTTCTGTAGCAGGTGGGAGATTAATTTGTGCATCTATTTATGCTCTGTCTCTGAGAAGCCGTCATTCCCATTAGCGTTTCCAGGCAAAAGTAGAATTGTTTGCTTAAACAGCTGCGATTAAGACCCAGATCTGTTTGCTGCAATTTGTGGCCAACTTTCCAGAAATGTCTCTTTAAGATAAGTGCTGTGCGGCTGGCTGTGATTTATGGGAAAGGAGGGGAAGGTCCTGGTCGGTTTTTACCACTGGGTCTGCTGATAGACTCTGTCCCTGACACCAAGGACACCTGGAACTTGCCACCTTCCACACAGGCATCTGCAAGCCAGGAAAATTCAGAAAAACAACACCGGGAACAAAGGAGCCCAAGAAAAAGAAAACACATTAAACTTTCAGGAGTCAGATGGTCCAGAGGCAACAGAGGAGGGTGAAAGTGCAGCTAAAATACACACTCAGAAGAGGGGGGACCGGCCTCTGTTCCTGTTGGGTGCCCTGTAGCCCGGGGCAGGGCAGGGAGCATCACTTTCCCAGGCTCTGAAGAGCTCAGGTTTGAGAGGGGCAGGGCAGATGGGGGTTGGCATTCCCAACCCCACACTCCAGGCCAGTCTGAAGGGAGTGAGCAGAGCCACCTTCTGACCCCACCCCTATGTGGGTCTTCTGATAGCTGAGCTGGGCTGTGGCACACCCCTTAAACCCAGGTCCTTGTCCTGAGACGTTACCTGGAGAGAAGACCCATGGGAGCTCTGTGTTCTGCTTGCTGGTAGGAGTGAGACAAACTCCCAGCCTCAGATGAGAAGGAATGACCCAAATGGGGGTGGAGGGAGGTAGGAGGACAATCTTCTTGTTCCTCCAAGAAGCAGCAAGGGCTCTGCCTGGTCAGAGCTCTCTTCCGTGTTTACCCTTCCTGGAGTGATAATCTCTAGGTACCTCCTGGCTCACTCCTCACTTCATTAGAGTTTCAGAGGTCATTGCCTTAGAAAGGTCTTTTTGAGCCATTGTAGAAAAATTACCATCCCACTGGGCTCTCCCTGTCACTGGGTTTCCTTGCTCTCCTTTATTTTTCTCCAGGCCCTATGGAACTGCCTGACATTAAATTGTAAACTTACTGGTCGCCTCCAGGATGCCAGGAGGGAAGGGACGCACGATCCGCGAAGGCAGAGCTTTGCTTCTTTCATTCCCCTCATTCCCCAGCATGAGTGCAGGGCCTGGAGAACAGGCCCTCAATAAACAGCACAGTTAAAAATAAAGCAGTGAATCAAGGTACAAATGAACCTGGCGAGGCGTCATATCAAAGTGCACCAGTATCAATGACAATGAGTCACAGTGTGTTTTTCCTGAATGTGGATTTCCAAGATGTTTAGTTACATAAAATTAAATACAATTTTACATATTCTTCTATTTGTTATTAATAAGACTGCCTTTGAACTTGATTTTATTTTAAAAGTTCATTTAGGAACTATCCACTGAGTTCCACATATACCTTTAATAATAAGACCTTATCTTTTTTTATAGTACTTTAGGGTTTACAAAGTGTCACATTCATTATCTTCTATTTTAGTTGTGGCAGGGTATGGATGAAAGAAAATTGACTTGGAGTAGGAAAATTGCAGTTTCAAATCCCAGCTTTGACACTTGCTATCACTGTGGCTTCAACCCTTTGAACCTCAGTTTTACCATCTACAAAATGGAAGTATGCTTACTGTCCTTGCAGCCCTAGAACTTAGTAAACGATAAACAAATGGCGGCTGCTGTTGTTATTGTCACTTTGATTATCATCACCTCTCCCATCCAGTATCAGTGGAGAGAGAGGATGAGCAAATATCAGCTCCCTCGAGTCAAAAGAGGAAAAGACAGTCTCCAGATGTGGTTGGGGACCACCTGATTATATGTTCCCACGGAAGAAGCAGAAGGAGGTAGCTGAGAACAAAAAGCAAAGCAAAAGTGAAATATTAGTACGAGTTTAGATGCCCAGGTTGGCTCACCAAGATTTTCTTCTCAGGTCCTTCATTTAAATCAGAGCGTTAGATCCTAAACCTTTTTGATCATCAAACTCACAAGTAGGAATTGAAAAATAGACTTTTGGGACTAACTCATAAAAGTTTTTACTCTGGTTCACCTGGATCAAGGCTCCAAAATGTGCATGTATGGCTGTGGGCGTGGGTGTGTGTGGATGTAGAGTTTCCTAAGTGTGTCTGATTACCGGTTAAGTTTGGACATCACAGGAATAGATGATTTCCCTGGGCAATCCACAGCCTGCTAAATTGCAGTGGTGAGTCTGAGCCTGCTTTGAAGGGTTGCGTGTTTTCTGAGAGAAGGCATTTCCTCCTCTACTAAAGGTTCTCCATCTTAGGACCAGTCTCTAGGGAGAGGTGGCCCTCAGGCTGAGGGTTACTCTGAAACCCTTTTAAAAGTTGTTGAAGAACAAAAAGTTGAGGAAACAAAGAGGTCCTTAGAGGCTGGTTCTTAGAAGTTACACGAATTCCAGAGAATGGAACTTGCTGAGGTCACAGGAGCCTTTTTCCTCATAGCACTTTGTGCTTTTGGCTCAGCTTCCTCTAAAATCTCAGCAGAAGAACTGGGGAGTCATGACATCCATGAGCCGTCAAGTGCTGTCCAGGCACACACTAGATCTACAGTGAACAACTGAGAGGAACGCAGCGAGGGGGGCTCCGCGCTAGATCAGACCCTGAGAGGTTACAGCACAGACGACGAAGTGGGTCACAGGCGACCGTTGCTGTCTCCACCCATCTAAAAGGCAGCTGCCTTCCAGGAAATCCTGTTTACAATCATGGGAGGAGAGGAGACTGGCCACAGTAAAGAGGGTCCCAGAGCAAGTGAATCCTCTGGTGGACACAAACACGGCATAAATATGCCCCGTGAATATAACATACACATATAATGCAGACGGGCTCCTTGCAAATGTTCCCGATGGATACCACAATGTGTCCAGAGTTGGAATCACATAAATTAAAATTAGCAATTTTTCCAGGAAGCTTGAGAATCAGAAAGAAAACAGGAAATCTGTAGTAACGTCACAGTCCCGTGACAGGTTGTTGCATTGGATTTTAAAAGTCACTATAATTCCGCTTGTAAAAATATTTTCACAGGGAAGAAATATACTTTGAAATGCACTCTTAACTTTAACTGCATAGGACTTTTTTTTGAGACAGAGCCTCAAGCTGTCCCCCTGGGTAGAGTGCTGTGGCATCGCAGCTCACAGCAACCTCCAACTCCTGGGCTCAAGCGAGTCTCCTGCCTCTGCCTCTCAAGTAGCTGGGACCACAGGCACCCGCCACAATGCCTGGCTATTTTTGGTTGCATCCCTCATTGTTGTTTGGTGGCTCAGGCTGGATTTGAACCCACCACCTTAGGTGTATGTGGCTGGTGCCTTAGCCACTTGAGCCACAGGCACCAAACCAGGACTTTTTTTTATAATTTGAGTTAATTATAGCAAGTTGAATGATGCCAATATGAAATGCTTTTCAATAAGGTTGAAGGGTAAAATCAACCGGCTACACCAAACACAGTTTATAACTATTAAGTGAAAAAAATCACAGCTTTCTGAAACAATCATGTAACAGTTGCCATTTCCCATGATAAACTCACTCTATTTTAGTGTTTTATATCAACAGCCCTTGGAACTTTTAAACCAAATCTTATCAATGCTATCGGGAAAATGCTTATTCTTTTAGAAAGTAGATGCAGAATTTTAGTTTAATGGTTATCACGTACACCAAACTTCCAGACATGGCTTAAATTCTAAAGTAATAATTTTGTTAAATATTCACTAACCTTCTTCTCATTCAGCTTACAAAATCAAATATTCTCAATGTAGCTGTACAAAAATGTCTTATAATTCAAAGTTTCTTCATTACCTGCTGAGCTCACGACTTTTCCTCTGGTCATATATGCTGGACAAGACAAGGTCAAAGTTCTGTGAGTGATAGAGAGGTGAATCTGTGACTTGGCTTTGAGAACTGCAGGTTTAGTAAGACTTGATTGGCATATATTCAAAATGGGATGAACTCTGTGCCAGATGAAGTGGGTTAGGCCATGAGATGTGAAGGAAAGAGTTCCTGCCCTTGGGAGCCTTACCATTAGCGGCCTGACATGATGCAATACAGGAAACTATGAGAGAACAATTCCCAGACCATCCAGATATTCCTATGTGTAGATATTGATATGACTTATATGCTGACTATATAGAGTGAAAATATATATATTTATACATGTAAAGTATATAATGTCTGTGTGTGTCCAATCTGCCTGGAGCAGGTGTGCTCTGGGAGCAGATCCATCTAGAAGTCTAACCAGTCAAGCACCTGGAGATAATTTGGAAAAACAATGAAGAGCTGAAAATCTCTTTTACTTTGCTTTCCAACTTGCCAAACTTTCACTGAGCATCTATCAGGTTCTGGACATTGGAGACTACAGAGGAAAAGCCAAGAGCAGGCTTTCTTTGCATAGGCTGAGAGAAAGAGAATTAACCAGATGAGTTTTCACGGAGATCTTCAAGCCCTGCCTGGTTCGGGCACTCTCAGAACAAGTGCCCATCAACTGCGAGGTGTTAGAAACGCACGGAATCCCTCCTGAGAGTCAGGGCCACAGCACATACTCTGAACTCTTCTCAGAGCCTCCCAGCTAGTTCTCCCACTTCCATTCTTGCCCTATGACAGCCTCTACTTCACACAGCTGTCCCTGACGTTGGACACCAAGGGGGGCGGGGCAGTAGTTTACGGTGCTGAGTTGCCAAGTTCTTTTCTCTATGAGAGTTCATTAGAAATTCTTAAGGGCAGATGTGTCAAGTGTCCCTGTGTCCTGTAAGAACCATGCGTACAGTAAGTTCATTTCAGTTGTGCCTTCATTTCAGTTGCCATGGGTAGCCCTGCAGCTGAGGAGTTCACTGTCGATGTTGAGATCCATCTTGAGAATGCATCCTTCCTGGAGCCTATCAGAGCTTACTTAAATAGCCTCAGTTTTCCAATTCGAGGGAACAACACTGACCAAGTTTCAGACATTCTGAGCATAGAGGTGACAACAGGTAAGAGACCGGTGGCTTTGGAATGGGCAGTTGGGCATATTGGGAGAACGGCTGTCTGAGCCTCTAACTAGCAGAATGGCTCAGACTTAGTAGGCAGTGAAATGACTCAGCCTGATGTGTGATTTTCATGACTTCACGGCCTTCTGGGATGAAGCTCCTATCAGCAAACTCGGCAGCCAGAGTTGCCTTATTTTAATTGTTGGCCATAGATTTGATGGTGTTTTGTATGATGGTTTGTCATAAAATGATCCTAAGATGTGGTCAGGTCTTTCATGCAAACTGCTGGGTCTTCCTCTCCTGGCCAGTCACTGGTTCTAGCAAGGACTGACTCAGGAAATCAGTTACGTAGCCAGTTTCCCTCTCTCTGGCGTGATAGGCCAGGAAATAGGAATTGGGTACATGCCTGGATCAGAAGCAAGGTATGAAACTGAACTTCCCAGGCTGTGGGCTGGACCTCCTGATTGCTGGCTCTCTTCCAAGGTCATGCCAGCTCCCCTATCACCCACGACTTGATATCCCCTAGAAGCTGTGAGATGGGGCTGACCCTTGTCCCATAAAAGATTATCACTTTGTAAATTAGAAAGCTGTACAGGTGTTAGGTTTTATCATTCTAACATAAGGGCAAGAATAAAATTCTTATTTCTCAAATTGTGTTTGAATTCTTCTATTTCCAACAGTCTTTCCCAGTGTTAGTCTACACATTCTGATTTTTGATTCTTCATATATGCTATTTGGACCAGCCATAGCTCCCTCCTAGCTGCCTTTGGATGCCGTTTCCCACCAAATTCTACCATTAGCATTGATTTCCCTGGGTTGGTCATTCTCCACTTGGATGCCAGTGTGCACTGTAAGTCCTCCAGCAGCAGCAAGCCTGTGCCGCGCTCCCTAAATGGATTCACCCACAGAACTCTTTGTCCTAAGACATCTCACAAATAGGGCACTCGGGAACATATGTAGGAACATCCTTCTACCTTCCTCCTCGGCATAGATCTTTTGCCTCTAAAGTAAATTATTGGATAGAGTTTTACTCAATTTTGTTTTGTTTGCCTTTTTTTTTTTTTTTTCAATTTTTGGCCTGGGCTGGGTTTGAACCTGCCACCTCCAGCATATGGGGCTGGTGCCCTACTCCTTTGGAGCCACAGGCACTGCCCTGTTTGCCATTTTTTTATGCAAGCCTTTGGCATCTATGTGGACTGGTAAGCAAATCCAATAAACAAAATAGATCAATAGGTATCAAATAAATAAAAAAGGTTTTTGTTGAGCAGCCTGTGAGTATAGACACTTGAGTCTCATAGAGTAGTTGTGAGATTATCTTATATATGCTCAATTTAGATGTATTAACAAACTTTCTCCAATTTATTTGTTTCAACTAGAGGGGGCATGAATTCAAAAGGTTCCACTAGGCTGGGCGCAGTGGCCCACACCTGTGATCTCAGCACTCAGGGAGGCCAAGGCGGGAGGATTGCTTGAGGTCAGGAGTTGGAGACCAGCCTACTAAGCAAGACCTTGTCTCTACTAAAAACAGAAGAAGTGGCCAGTGCAGTGGTGGTGCCTGTAGTCCAGCTACTCGAGAGGCTGAGGCAAAAGGATCACTTGAGCCCATGAGTTGAGGTGGCTGTGAGCTAGGCTGAGGCCATGGCACTCCAGCCCAGGTAATAGAATAAGACTCTGTCTCAAAAATGAAAATAAAAACAAAAATAAAACTTCCTCCAAAAGGTTCCACTATTTAAACTATTTCAGAACTTGAGTTACTAAGTTTCTCAATGAAAATGCCACGGCCCCTGGAAAGTTTAATTGATCCTTCCAGAAAGACTGGTCATTCGCACGTTAGGGAGTGAATCTTTCCTGATAGCAAACTGTGGAAGAGAGTTGACAAAATGGATGCTTCAACGTGACAGAGGGAACCTGAGGCACATGGACCCCAGGTCTTCAGGGAGCAGCGGGCAGGGCTGGTCTCCCAGAGGAGTCAAATGAGAAGGCTGGGGCCCCACCATGCTCCTAATGTCTGAGCACCCCAAACTTGCACCATCCCCTTTTCTTATGGTTCCCTTCCTCCATTTTTCCAACATCTTGTCTCACAATTCTTTTTGGTAACATTAAACAAGACTGAGAAAGTTTAAGGCCAGATAGTCTGTGTAGAGAACTAAACAATACCCGTGGTGTGGAGGGTGGTCTGGCTTTTGCATTTTACTTGGGAATTAAAAGTTTTAATTTTCCCACAGAACAAAAACCTACAATGGCAACATTGCATTAGCAGCAGAATTGCAGGTCAGAGAGAGATTTTGACAAGGGAGATCCCTGTTGGCCACCTTCAAATTATCATCCTCTCTAGCAGCTCAGACGTCTTCTGTTCCCAACCCTCTGCCACACGCCCACCTCTAGCTGGGATGCAGCTGGCACAGTGGCCGAGGAATCTCTGGAAGGTGGCTGCCCCTCCTTGCTTGGGGCAGTCACGCTGTGGGACTTTGCCTGGGCACCCATTTGCAGACGAACAGTTTGCGATGATGTAATTTTTAATCCAGATTTAGAAAGTGACTCAAAGTGCTCTGTTCTCAGGGCATTGTCAGCGTCCCAGTGAGATCAGAGTGCATCTTAGACTGTTCACATTTGACTCAAAAAGTAAAAGGCAAAATTTACTTGCATGCTGCATTTATCTATTACTGTGCAACAAATTATTCTAAAACATAGCCATGTAAAACAACACGCATTTATTTACTACCTCACAGTGTTTAAGGGTCTGAAATCCTGGAGCATATTAGCTGGATTGTTCTGGCTGAGGGTCTCCCATGAACTTGTGATTAATCTGTCAGCCTGAGTGGTGGTTATTCAGGGGCTAGAAAACCGCTCCCAAGCCCACTCACGTTGTTATAGGCAGGCCTCAGTTCCTGCAGGACTTCATCTACACCACGGCAGCCAGCGTTCCCCAGAACAAGTGTGTGTGTGAGAGAGACAGAGAGAGACAGATACAGGGGGAAAAGGGAAAGAGAAAGAGGAAAAGAATGGGCAAAAGGGAAAGAGAGAGAAAAAGGGAAAAGGGGGAGGGAGAGAGGGAACATGCGGGCCCTCCACCAGGAGGAAGGCTACAATATCTTTGATCACCTAATCTCAGAGCCATCCTGTCACTTGTTGGTCACTTGTCTAAGTGTGAATGGGGTGTGAATACCTGGAGGCAGGGGTGCTCAAAGGCCATCTCTGAGGCTGGCTACCATGCACTCGATGTCCAAAAATCTGTTTTTCATCATGGACACCTGGTGGCCATCAGCTATGAGGCACGGCCACCTAAAAGATGACTTAACAGCCATCTGTCACTCAACATATCTTGCAGATGGTCACACCCCATAGCATGGTGGGGCAGACACGCCTACATCGCTTTCGTGAAGTACTATTGAGCTTTCCAGAAGGGTGGAGATGGAGCTGAGTTAAGATTTTGTATAAGTATAGATGTCTGCAGGCTCTAAGTGCAAAGATGGTGACCCCCTCTCTCCCCTCACTGTTTTGGCTCCCGGCAGTTTGCAGCCCTGCTGGAAATGAGATCTGGTGCTCCTGTGAGGCGGGCTACAGCTGGCCCCGGGAACGGTGCCTCCACAATCTCACTTGTCAAGAGCATGGCAGCTCCCTCCCAGGGCATCAATGCAGTTGCCTTAAAGAACTGCCTCCCCAGGGACCTTTTTGCCAGCCTCGGGGAGGTAAGTAATTGCTCATTAAATGTTTGTTGAGTGGCTATTCAACATCAGCTTGCAAATGTTTCTCTGTTTCACTGCTATGAGTTTTTTTAATATTGCCCTGTGTTTTCCAGCAGATGTTACTCTGAGAATGTCAGTGAGACTAAACGTGGGCTTCCAAGAAGACCTCAGGAACACTTCCTCTGCCCTCTACAGGTCCTACAAGACTGACTTAGAAACAGCGGTAGGTGTCGGCCCCAGGAGCCTCTTCACCAGCAGACTGTTTGAGCTGAACTGAGTCCATTGCATTCACTGTGGACAGTTTGCTTGGATCTGTCAGAGTTTCTGAATGTGGCTTTGAAATCATTTACATCTAGGATGGTGAATCAAGAAGTGCTCAAATTAAACAGCCTGCAGAGGACAATGCGATGTCCTTGACCTCTAAGTAGAACAATTCTCAGAGCAGAACTGGCTCAGATAAGATTTGATGGCATCAATTCACTGAAATCTTTCAGAGGGCCGAGAACCTAGCCTAGAAGCCCCGGTTGGTGCGTTTCTATTCTCACTCCACGTGGGCGAAACCCCTAACATCTGGCAGACCGACCCCAAGTTGAGCATAGAGGGTTCAAACCACCCTACACTAAGAAGTCTCTAGGCGTTCACACTTAAGACATTTAAATTTACTCACATCTAAATAGAGACAATGTCATGAATGTCAACTGTTTGCCAGGCCCTGTTCTAAGTGCTTTCCTTTGGATTAATTCACCTAAAACCAAATGCACTGCCTGAGTTAACTCATTTGGAGCAGAGCTCCCTAACTGGTGTGGCACCGGAGATGGTGCCTTCGCTTGCCTCCCCTGGCAGCCTGGCCCTGCCTCTGGCTGTGAGCTGCCTCCTGCTTGTTCCAGTATGTCACCCACAAACTGTCATTGTCCACATGTGCCTTGAGGAAGAGCTATTTGGGAAGAGCTCTCAGACATTTGGTGTGCATATCTGGTTTGAAATATTTCTGCACAGCACAGGACCCCCTCCTTACCCACACCACACATTCAACGATTTACGTCTAAGGAAAGAGACCTACTTACCCACCTGGGTACCTGGCACAGTGTTCTGTGCTTGTTGCTGCCCTATAAATGTGAATTGAATCAAATAGAATCAGTTGGGAGGTGGCGTTCGAGGAACAAAATGGAGTAAAACCATCATCTAAATTCACACTGGCTTAACCAGCACTGCAGTGTGCCCAGGGAGGGGCTGGGCGGTATGGTGGCCTGGATAGTGTCCCTGCAGACCTCCAACCCCAGAGCATGCAGCTGAGCAGGGCCCTGGCTGCAGCCTCGGAAACTGTGACCACATGTACTGCTCACTGCCAAAAACAGGCTCTGCGCTGATGTGGCTGGCAAACTCTGGGACTCCTCAGGAGGTCGCACTGAACCTTCCCAAGCACCGTAGAGGATGTTTGTTTTTATTTTGTGGGGGACAGAGTTGCACTGTGTCACCCTTGCTAGAGTGCTGTGGCATCATAGCTCACAGCAACCTCAAACTTGGGCTCAAATGATTCTTGCTTCAGCCTCCCGAGTAGCTGGGACTACAGGCACCCACCACAGTGCCTGGCTATTTCTTTTTAGCAGGCAGGCCTGGGCTTGAACCCACCAGCCCTAACCACTGAGCTACAGACCCCAAGCCCGGGATGTTTTTATCCGCCCCATTTTGCCCTCTGTTTCACTCAGGGGTTTGATGACTCTCCCTACCTTCCCCACTCCCTCCTCTTCTCTCTTCTCCTCTTTTGCTCTTTTTGTCTGGTGTCTGCTTCTCAGACAGCCCAGACTGATATAAGTTGTTAGGAGTTACTTCAAAGACCTGCTAGGGCCAGCAGTGGGTAGCATTGTCCAGGGTGATGAGGATGATGCCCTTTTTGCTGCTTCACCTCTCTTGCTGGCCTTAATACATGACATTCATCTTGCTTTATTTTCCAGTTCCGGAAGGGTTACAGCATTTTACCGGGCTTCAAATGGGTGACTGTGACAGGGTTCAGGTAAGAATGCTGTCTAATCCGGTTATTTCTATTTAGTGTAATAAAGGAACAAACCCCATTAGAGAGGCATCATGTGGAGCATTCAGCAGGAGCAGTTTGGTGGCCGTGAAGACTTGCGCCACGTCGCAGGGGCTTCAAAGGAAGGGGACGCTGAGAGAGCGGCTCACCCCCTGCACCTGGACCTCCTTAGAAGGAAGGAAAGAAAGTGGCTTGTGTTCACTCTGTGCATGCAAGCATGTTGCAAACAAAAAGATGGCATGGGGTCAGAGTCTAGAGAGTCCAGAAATGTAGAAAGGAAATAACGTGACACAATGATGCTTGGCGCAACAAGCTTCCCCAGTCAGTCGGGACCACGGAGCTTCATACTATGGCCATGAATGGTCAGTCCCCCGGATGTTGGTGCCCTGGTAGCCCTGAGTGTTTTTGCCCAGTGTTTCAAAGACTTCATGGCCAATCTTAAAAATCAGGAATGTGTACAAGAACATCCAGGTTCGGCATCACGTAACATTCAGTCTGGTAACCCCGGGCCAGCACGCTGTGCATTGTGGCTGCCTCCCTACAACTCAGTTCACTAATCCCTACCTGACTGTTCACTTATGCTACCTGACTGCGGACGTTTGGGGATGCAAGCCCTGTCTTGGGCTTTCACCTAGAGCTGGAAAACAGGCTTATTTCAGGGAGCCCCTCTGAGTGAGAGGACCCAGGCTGTCCCTGCTGTCTTATTTTTCCTTATAAATAAACCATCTAGATTTATTTGGACGATTACTGCTTTCCTGAACTGAATGGTGTCTTTCCAGGCCTGGGAGTGTGGTTGTAACTTATGAAGTCACGACTACGACAGCATCGCCTGAGTTAATGCACAAAGCCAACGAGCAGGTCATGCAGAGCCTCAACCAGACCTACAAAATGGACTACAACTCCTTTCAAGTTACCAGTAGTAAGTAAAACTACCAAGATACGATGATGGTCAGATAACTACAGTGAACAGTTCTGTGTCTAAAAAAAAGACAGGATGGTGGGGTTTATTGTCATGTGTGAACCTAGGAACCTGCCTTACATTACAGTGTCCTCCGTGGAGAGAGACTCTCCAGCTCCCCGCTGGCACGGAGGGCAGCAGACCATCTCCTCCCCTTAAACCAATGGCTCCCAACCTGGCTAATGCCACTGGACCTCCGTTACAGGGAAGAGGAGGGCACAGACTTTATAAGGGATGCACAGAATCATCTGGGTTTGTGGATTTTTGAAATTAACAGATCCCAAACATCCCGAACAGTGAAACTAACATTATAGTGAGAGTGGAGTTATTCACAAAATGTGCTGGTACTAAGTAGAAGGCCATTGTTTTAGAGCAGTGGGTCTCAGAGTGTGGCCTCCAGACCAGCAGCATCAGCACGCCTGAAAACTTGTTGGAGATGCACCTCTTGGCCCTCCCCCCCTCCACCCCGACCACCAAGGCCTGTCTGTGTTGCAACAAGCCCTCCAGGTGATTCATTCTCTGCATAAACACTGCTTTAGGTCACTAAACCCTGGGGGGGCGGGGGGTATATATTCTGTCCTATTTTACAAATGGCATGCAAGGATGGGTTCTGTTGCCTTTGTAGGTGGATGAACCTACTACTTGATGGATGGTAAGGAAAACCCACCAGACAGAGATTTGATGGGCAGGGATTGGCCTGCAGTGCTCTGGGTAACTCAGGTCTACAGATCTGGAATGTCCATGGTTCCTCTTTGGAGAGGGCACTGAGAGGGCTATTGCTACACAACCAGAAGGAAGAGCCCCTCTCACTCAGGTGTTGGGTCATCTTCATAGCAGGTTGATATGTTTTCTGCTCATAGTCTCTGCTGATCTTTATAGACAGCTGGTCATTTTAAACATACTAAATTAGAAGTGATAAAACTAGCTGAGGAAACCGTAAGCGATACATATAATGCTTAAGAATGTGCTACAACATAAACAAGATACAATAACAAACTAAAACTTTAAAATAGATAAGATGGAAAACCATAAATAAACCCCAGAAAATTAAAGGGAAGGGAAGAAGTGGTGGGAACGTGTATGCTCAAGCAGGCACCATCTCAGCAGTGCGGCCAACCATGAGGTCACTGTCATGGTCGTGAAAAATTCTTTTTATTTATGATTCTAAGGAACTATGAGAATAGAATTCTTTAGTATAAACCTCAATTGCGATTTTGCTCTCCCCAAATTTAGTCAGCCATTTGAATGAATAAGTATCTAGCATTTCTGCTAATCAGGTGTTCAGCCCTGAAGCACACTGCTGACGGATGTGTCTAGTACACATGGCGTCTTCGGCCATTTGTGTGGCTGTAAAAGAATATTTGAAGCAGAGTAATTTGTAAAGAAAAGAAGTGTGTTTGGCTCACGATTTTGCTGACTGGAAGATGAGCATCTGGGGAAAGCCTCATGCTGTGTCTGCTTATAGCAGAATGTGGGAGAATAAGGGGGAGATGTGGGTTGTTTTTTATGAAATAATATTTACTGTTTCTTTTTGTTAATCAATGATTGTGGGAAAGTATGTAATCGCTACAAAACTCACTATGCCTAACTTTGTTCTTGCTAACCTGCTATGTGACTGTGACTAACATAAAACAAAACCCCAGTGTGGGAAATATACAACAAAGACATCTCAAAATATAAAAAGATCAGGTTATCTATGACAGTGGCGAAAGTCACTGACCTATAACACAAAAAAGGGTATGTAAAACCATAACAAAGTTACAGTTACAGTTTTGTGCATATATAGCACAAAAATAAGGCATATATGTTAGCAGCAACAGTTACAAACATATACACAATAAAGTAAGTCATTAGCTGGACAAAAATAACTGAGGCAGAGATTAGTCAGACCACGAGTGTCAAACTACACGTTCCCCATACTAAAATACATTGACTCAAAAAGCAGTCACACGGATACATCTTGCTATAAACATTATAACATTTTTGCAACTTTTTCTTTATAGTCCTTTGACTTTCAAAAAATACCTGTTAAAACTTAGAGTTGAGGCCACACTTTGATAATGTCCAGACCCCATGAGCCTTGGTTACGTTATGCCAAACAGTCACATCTTCACTCTGCTGAAACCTCAAGGCTTTACCCCACTACAGGTTGCCTCAGCAGAAGGCGAAGGGGAGCGGAGATCACATAGCAAGAGAGGAAGCCAGGGAGACCAGAGTGGGGGCGGATGCCAGGCTGTTTTTAACAAGCAGCTTTCCCGAATGAATAGAGCAAGAATTCACTCACTGCCTCAAGGAGGGCACCAAGTCCTACCAGAAGGAAAACATGATTCAAACATCAGCTCTAACACTGAGGATTAAGTTTCAACATGAGATTTGAGGGGAGAAGACATCCAAGTTATAGCACTTAGCTCATTGTTGTAACAGCAATGAAGTCCTGGGGAAAGTAACTCACCGTACCCCAGGGCAGAGGGTCTATGTCCTCCGTTCTCCTTCACAATCAGAATGGGAGTCTGTGATGTGCACAGCCTCAGGCTAATAAACAGGAGCTTACACTAAGCACAATTCCACGGAGCAACTTGGGCACCATCCTGCCTGCCACAGTGTTGGTGTTATTGACCAGAACGCATCTAAAAAGTCTTGTGATTGAGTTTTTAAAAAGATCATAATCCTATTTGGGGAATGAGGATAGGAAAAGAGCTAACAAGAAAGAAACTTGTTGAAAGAGTGAGTTGGTATCAGGAACTTTTTTTTCTTTTTTTTGGCCAGGGGTGGGTTTGAACCCACCACCTCCCACATATGGGGCCAGCGCCCTACCCTTTGAGCCACAGACACCACCCAGGAACTTATTTTTAAGTTCTTCTTTGTGAAACCCAAAAGGCACATTATGGCAATTTTCAGAATCCATTTATTTTATTATATAGTAACCCTTAGGTGATCTTTGACTAATCAGCCAGTCTCTTAATCACAAAAGACCTTTCTTTAATCATTCCTGATAAATTTATGTTCAATTTCATCTAATCATATAATACTGGCAGTTCTTCTAATCTTACATATTCACGATGATAGTAATGAAAACAGTAACATTTAACTGCATCTTTTCTGTATTCATCCCAGTGTGTTTATAAATATTTCATCTTCAGAGATCCTGTGAAGTAGATACTAATATTCCCATTTTACAGATGAGGAAATGGAGGCTTAGGGAGGGTAAATACTGTGCTCCAGGACGTATCATAAGAAACATAAGTCTGTGTGACTTCAAAGCCAGTGCACTACAGTAAATATTCAAAATGGCCCTGCTTCCTAATAGTTAAATGTGATTTTTAAAAAATATTATTTTAACCCAGGGCCTAAAAAGAATTATAAGAAATATTTATATAGCTTGATATTTTGACTAGAACATCATCATACCACCCCAAATTAATTTTATGATGTTTTATTTCCATATTTAGAGTACATATGAGGTCTGGCCCTAGTGAGTATAAAGAACCAGGCAAACAGGCTCCTGGAGCCCCCTTGCCCCAGCCCCCCTGATTGTCCCAACACACAGAATTAGTGAAGAACCTGGCACAAGCAACACAGCTTAGAGAGAAAAAACTGCATGTTGTGTAAGCCAAGGGCACCCCAAAAAACAGGTATAAAATGAACCAATATTGTGTGTTTATCTGTGAAATGGTGAGACAGTGCTTCTATAGATTTTTACTGCCAAAACAATTATAGCAGCTGTAGCTTCTCCAAGTCACTTCCCAGGGTAGCTCTCCCTGACCCTGTTTTCCAGACAAGGGAGCAGAGGCTCAGCCAGGCTAAGCCAGCTCCCCAGGGCCCCACAGTTACTCATGGGACAGAACCAGGATCAAATCCAAACTCATCTATAGAACTCCCACAATTAAAGACCTATGGGTATTAGGTCTTTAAGAAAACAAACAAACTGTGTTTCCCAAATAGATTTTATTTATAATGAATAATTAATTTGTTTTCCCATTTCTAACTCATCAGAGAAATGAGTCAGGGTCTTCAGGGAGCATAGATACCAGTTTTATGGTAAGGCACAGTTGATATTATTCAAGTCAGAGGCAGCAAAATGATGTGTAAGTTGCTTGTGAGGCTTCTTCATGAGCAAATGTGCAATTTTTTCCCAGACTTTTCAAAATTCTGAAAGGCTCTTTGGAATCCCCTTTGCTGCCATTAAAGATTCTTCAGTGTCCTTAAGACACATGATGAAAACCCTGTCCCTAGTATCTCCCTAGTATCTGGCAGGTTACAACTCCA
>CAUYQV010022966.1:0-37027 GCA_963574575.1 Galagoides demidoff | reverse complement strand
TAGAGTGCCATGGCATCACAGCTCATAGCAACCTCCAACTCCTGGGCTCAAGCGAGTCTCCTGCCTCCGCCTCCCAAGTAGCTGGGACCACAGGCGCCCGCCACAACACCTGGCCATTTCTTGGTTGTTTGGCGGGCTGGGCTGGGGATTCGAACCCGCCACCTTAGGTGTATGTGGCTGGCACCTTAGCCGATTGAGCCACAGGCGCCAAGCCCTGTAGTTCTTTTTAAAAATTTTTGGGAGGCTATGTACAGTGAGTGGCTCACACCTGTAATCCTAGCACTCTGGGAGGCTGAGGCGGGTAGATTGCTTGAGCATGAGTTTGAGACCAGCCTGAGCGAGAGTGAGACCCTGTCTCTAAAAATAAGTGGAAGTCGTTGGTGGGCACCTGTAGTCCCAACTACTCAGGAGGCTACGGCAAGAAGATCGCTTGAGCCCAGGAGTTTGAGGTTGCTGTGAGCTATGATGCTGTAGCACTGTACTGAGGGGGACAGAGTGAGACCCTGTCTCAAAATAAATAAATAAATAAATAAACAAACTGCCACAGGCTCCCAAAGTGTAATGTGATTACAGTTGTGAACCACTAGACATGAGATATAGGAGTTCTTTATGTGTGTATATGGGTATCTTCTTGTTCTCCCAGATGCCTTTCTTTGAGTTAGTGATATCTTCTGATAAGTAAAAAGATAAATTAAATGATGAATTCATTTTATCAGTCTCTTCCTTTATGATTGTTACTTTTTTGTACTTGTTAAGAAGTCTTGGCCTCCCCCAAGGTCGTAAAGGTACTCTGTTCTGTTACCAGCTAGAAGTCTTATTGTTTGACTTTTCATACCTGGGCTTATAGTCCAACTATAATTAATTTTTTGTATGATATGAGGTAGAGGTTCAAGGCATATTTGTCTCTGTATAGATGGGGAATTACCCTTTCTCTGCTGCTTTTATGTGCCACCTTTTTTCATATTTCTTTTCATTTCATTTCTTTTTTTCAGGTGATTGTGTGTGTATATATGTGCACACATATGTCTGTTTCTGGATTCTCTTTTCTGTTCAACTTGGTATATCTTTCATTACATTAGTACTATACTATGTTTATTATTGTAACTTTGAAATAAGTATAATAATAATATCTGGTAGTACAAATCTTCCACTTTTGTTCTTCTTCAAGATTGTTTCCTTTATATTTTACATTCCATATGGATTTTGGTATTAACTTATCAATTTCCACAGTATCATTGGTGCATTTACATACCGCTTTCTCATATTTTTTTATAACTGGTGCCTAAGGCGAGTTGGATCAATTAAGTGTTAGCTATTATTATAATAATTGGTAATTATGCAAATATGCACTTCCCCCCCAGAATATTACAGGGGTACGCATGTTTTGGTTACATGATTTGCTTTTGTGCAGAATATGTGCATTGAGCCAGTTAGAAGTGAATTTTCTGAGCCCCTCTTCCCCCTTCCTATCTACTGGATTTGTACTGAGTATTACAGCACTCTTTTTAATTTGTGATTTTCCTTGTTTGTCATCCTGCTGGAAACTCTGTCATCTATTCTGACAGTGTTTGGTTCTAAGCAGACTGCACATATGTATGTTGAGTGAGTGAATAAATGGATGTAAATACATTTAAGAGGGATTAGTTTGTGAACCGAAAGAATCATGGTGATCTAACTAAATTTCTCATTTCAGGTTTGAAAGATTAGAAGTCCTGGCTGTATTTGCCTCCACAGTCTTGGCACAGTTAGGAGCTCTTTTTATATTAAAAGAAAGGTATGTTTGTGTAAAATGTTCTAAATCCTACCTAGGACACCTTTGGGGACGTGAAAGAAACCAGTGAGACCTATTTGGTTGGAAGTGTATGCAAATTAAGGTGAACAGTGCTAGAGTTTTGATAGTATAACCTTCACACTTCAGACTTCTCTCTCTTATTTTTACTTCTTTTATAATATTTCCTTCTTTCTAAACCCAGCCCCGGCCAAACTGCAACCAAAAAAAAAAAAAAAAAAATGGCTGGGCATTGTGGCAGGTGCCTGTAGTCCCAGTTACTCAGGAGGCTGCGGCAAGAGAATTGCCTAAGCCCAAGAGCTGGAGGTTGCTATGAGCTGTGACGCTATAGCACTCTGCTGAGGGTGACGAAGTGAGACTGTGTCCTTAAAAAAAAAAAAAAAAAATTCCTTCTTTGATGCTACTAAATTCAATCGTAGGTAGGTATGAATGAAAGAGATTCAGTCAGACATGTTTTGATGCAAGTTTGGTACAGAAAGATTGACATTACATTTTGAGGATAATTCATTGCCTCATAACTGCTAACAATCACTAGTTGGCTATAATATTTTTAAAAATTGTGAAATTTAAGGTAGATTAATTATATATTTAACAAAGCTTTTAATTTTATAATTTATACAACTTATTTAGTATTTTTTTTTCTTTTAGTGCAGAACGCTTTTTGGAGCAGCCCGAGATACACACGTGAGATTTTGTTTTTAACATAATATATACTTTATTGTTAAGTTTGATTCCCAATTACTAATTGATGTATTATTAAATAACCATTACTTTGGCCAATATCAGAGTTTAGAGTGTGGCAATATAAATTTTTACTAGTGTTTCAAAAATAAAATCCCCCAAAGATAACTTTTTCTTTCTTTTTTTTTTTTTTTTAACCTAAAATGGCTCCCAGGTCTTTGATGTTTTTATAGTGCTCTGGAAGGGCTTTCTGTTTTGGCTTCGGGTCTCTCATTTCTAGACCCAGGTCAACACATTAAGCCAGCCAGTTCCCTCTAGTCTTCTAAAATTTCGACTTTTGCCTTTAAAATCTTTTTATAGCACCTAGAGAAAAGAGAATTGTGTTTGTCAGCCACATTGTTACCTACTATACAGACCTTACATAGTCTAATCATTTTAATTCAGATTAGTCTGACTCGTCCAGTGTATTGTAAATCCGATACCACCAGCATTTATAACAGTAATTACTTGTAAGAAGATATTGTTACTGCTAAGAGTCCTTTCTTGTCCTGTGGAAGATGGTGCAACAGAAGACAGAACTTGGGTGATAGGGGTAGAAACCAAGTTCATACTCTAGCTCCAGAAATGTCACGCCATTGAAGCAGCCTGTTGTACCGTCTCATCTCTCCATCTCTATACATACTTAAATTACATATTGGTATTACCAGAAAAAAAAAAAAAGGTAAATGTTATTGTTGTTCTTTTTAGGGGAAGATTATTAGTTGGTACTTTTGTGGCTCTTTCTTTCAACCTATTCACGATGCTTTCCATTCGGAATAAACCTTTTGCTTATGTCTCTGAAGGTATGTTTTATGCTTGTTATTTATTAATAATAATAATCTAATTAGTCTCTCATGAAAACAAGTTTTCTGTTTGTCTCATTAACTCATAAAATCACTAAAAACGTCTGTTGTGAAAAGAAGAGAGAACTAGCCCAAAGGTTCTCGAGTCTTGTGTAAGTAGAGAATGATAAACCAAAATCTCAATTAATTCAAGATTTAAAAGAACATATTATTTAAAAACAGGCAGAATTAAGTTATGTATTAAATTATATATGATGAAAAATTACATTTATAAATAACATGAATGAGAGTGAGATTTTAGGTGTGTAATTTACTTAAGAAAAGCCTATTGAAAGCATTTTAGAAGCACCAGTATATTTAGGATAATTGATGCGATAGTCAAAAATAATTATATTCCGTTAATTAAATAAGTTCCCGGAGGTCCAAGTGTGGTGGCTCACACACCTAATTGTAGCACTTTGGGGAAGTCAAAGCTAGTGGATTACTTGAGCGTAGGAGTTGAGACCAGCCTGACCAAAAGTGAGACCTTGTCTCTACTAAAAATAAAAGAATTAGCTGGGCATTGGGCATTGTGGTGCATGCCTGTAGTCCCAGCTACTGGGGACGCTGAGGCAAGAGGATCACTTGAGCCCAAGAGTTTGAGGTTGCTGTAAGATATGATGATGCCACAGCACTCTACCCAGGGTGACAGAGTGAAACTGTGTCTCAGAAAAAAAGTTACTAGGAACTTCTCTTTGGTGATGGTGGATGAGCATATACTTTCAAGTAGCAAAACTTTCTTTTTTTATTTTTTTGAGACAGTCTCACTTTGTCACCCTCAGTAGAGTGTTATAACATCATAGCTCAGAGCAACCTCAAACTTTTGGGCTCAAGCGATCCTCTTGCCTCAGCCTCACAAGTAGCTGGGACTACAAGTGCCTGCTACAATGCCCAGCTAGTTTTAGAGTCTCACTCTGGCTGAAGCTGGTCTTGCACTCCTGAGCTCAAGCAATCCACCCGCCTTGGCCTCCTCGAGTATTAGAATTACAGGTGTAAGGTAAGCTACCTCACCTGGCTGCAAAACTTTCTTTTGAAATGTTCTTTCATTTTCAAATGTTTACAACATTAGACTGGATTTTCACTTGGTCTAAATGGTCTAATTATTGACATTTTTCAGTAATTTCAGTGTTTTGGGATTCTGTTTTGTCGGAAAGAGTTAATTATTAATTAATGAAGAGAAATGAGGTGAAAACAAAAGTGGAATGTCTGCATAGGGTCACACTTGGAAGCATAGAGAAGCAGAGATAGGTTAGCGTCTTTGTAGGTCTTACTGGTTTGAACACTAGAATAGTCAAGAGACGTCTGATATGCCCATTCAAGCTTATTTATTGTTTATTTTTTTGAGCCAGAGTCTAACTATGTCACCCTTGATAAAGTGCTATGGCATCACGGCTCACAGCAACCTCCAATTCTTGGGCTTAAGTGATTCTCTTGCCTCAGCCTCCCAAGTAGCTGGGACTACAGGCACCCACAACACCCAGTTATTTTTTTGTTGCCGTTGTTTAGTTGGCCCTGGCCAGGTTCAAACCCACCACGCTCGGTGTATGTGTCTGGCGCTGTAACCACTGTGCTACGGGCACTGAACCATATTTAAACAGCTTCATGAGTATTATGAAAATGAGTTGCATTTGTATGAATTAAAGAATTACTGCATAAACTAGAAAATTAAAGAATGACACCTAGATTTTTTTTGAAGAAAACTTTTTATATAGCTGGGCATTGTGGCAGGCACCTGTAGCTCCAGCTATTTGGGAGGCTGAGGGAAGAGGATTGCTTGAACCCAAGAGTGTGAGCTCTGAAGATGCCACAGCACTCTACCCAGGGCAACAGCATAAGACTGTCTCAGAAAAAAAAAAAAGAAAAAAATCTTTTTATAAATTATAAAAGCATTGTAATACTCACTCTAGAAATTTTCTACAAGTTATGAAGATTTATTTATTTATTTATTCCTTTTTTTTTTTTTAGACAGAGTCTCACTTTATCACCCTTGGTAGAGTGCCATGGTGTCACAGCTCACAGCAACCTCAAACTCTTGGGCTTAAGTGATCCTCTTGCCTTAGCCTCCCGAGTAGCTAGGACTATAGGCTATTTTATAGAGATGAGGTCTCGCTCTTGCTCAGGCTGGTCTCGAACCCATGAGCTCAGGCAGTCTACCCACCTTAGCCTCCCAAGTGCTGGGATTACAGGCATGAGCCACTGTGCCCAGCCAGTGACAAAGATTTAGAAGCACTCTCTCTATAAAGACCAGAAAGACACAGGAAAGAAATACTGATAATCTCATGATTTAGAGATGATATCTGTTAACATTTCTATTTTATTCCTTTCAATTGTTTATAAATATATATATATAATTTTATACATTTAGAATTGTATATATTTATAATTTTATGTCTGGCTTTTTTGATAACATTATTTCTTGAGTATTGCCTCTCATTAAATGCTCTATGAGTACAAATGATTTTTGAAAGCTTATATAATCTGTTATATGAATATTTTAAAATATTATTCTTTCACATTTTTCTAACTATGCTTTTTATCAATAACGGCTGTACTCAGCCTCTCTTTTTTTTTATGTTTAATTTATTGCAGTGTAGTAACTCAGCCTCTTTATATTAGATTTCTTGTCTGCATTTCTGATTCTTTAGGATAAATTCTGAGAGAAGGAATTATGAACTGGATTAAAAATGTAGTATTTCTGCTGGGCATAGTGGTGTACATGTTTATTCCCTGCTACTTAGGAGGCTTAGGTAGGAGAATAACTTGAGCTCAGGAGTTTAAGGCCAGACTGGGAAACACAGTGAGATTGCTTTAAAAAAAGAAAAAAATCATCAATATGCAAATAATAATTTTTTATTTTTTTCTTTTTACATATGACATAGGTATGGAAATATAGTGTTTTTTAAAGGGTTTGGTATATGTTGTGAAATTTACTTCCAGAAAGATTATCTAGTTCGTGTTTTCATTAGCTGGAAATGAAGTTTCCCAGAAACATCAAGATTTGTGATCTTCTTTGAAATTTGAGTAGGAAAAAAATAATGAGAAAAATATACTTTCTATATGCCAGGCACTTACTAAATGCTTTACATGTAACAACCCATTTAATTCTTCCCATAACTATATGAAGTAAATTATTTTATTATCTCTATTTTATATTGAAACATGAAGAGATACATTACTTACCCAGCACCACACATCTAGTATGGGCAAAGCTGGAATTGTAGCCAGGTATTCTGGCATTCTTCTCTTAATTGCTTCCTCTTTTGTATAGGGCTTGCCAATCTTTTTTACATCATGGTACACATAAAAACTTGAATATTTTTGTAGTGCCCTGGGATAAATGGGAGAGGATGCTTGATTCTGAAAGCTACTTGTCAAGAATGGTAACTGGCAGGTGTCGTTGGATGTATCCAGATCCCTACCTGGTTTTTTTGGGTTTTTTTTGTTTTGTTTTGTTTTGTTTTTGAGAGCTAAGGGAAATAATAATTGGTATACAGCTTAAGTATCCCTTATCCAGAATGTTTAGGATAAACATAATGTTTCAAATTTTGGAATTTTTTCTTTTTTAGATATCGGGATATTTGCATTGTATTTAGTGATTGAGCACCCCAAGTCTGAAAACATGAAGTCAAAATGCTTCAATGAGCTTTTCCTTTGAGTGTCATGTTGGTGCTGAAAAGTTTTGGATTCTGGAGTATTTTGGATTTCAGACTTTTAGATTTGGGATACTCAGTCTGTTTTATCACCTATCTTCAGCATACTGGTTAGAAAGTTCTGCTTTACAATATAAAGAACCCTTAAAACTTAAAATTAATAGTAACAATGACATAAACTCACTAATTCCTTCATG
The DNA here is from genome assembly GCA_963574575.1 of Galagoides demidoff. Lineage (NCBI taxonomy): Eukaryota > Metazoa > Chordata > Mammalia > Primates > Galagidae > Galagoides > Galagoides demidoff. The sequence goes on along the minus strand of CAUYQV010022966.1, from coordinate 29,829 downwards.
TCAACTGTACGTTGTAGTTGAAATTGCTTTTGACTTAACATCTTAAGAACATAGGAGAGGAAAAACTTCTAGATTTGAGGAATACCATTTCCTTTTGTAATGTTATACAGTCACTGACTGCCGAACTTATTTTTAAAATGAAAGAGCTGAAGTATTTCTGGTAGTGTTTTTTCTTCTGTATAGATAATTTAAGCATTTTCTTCTTAAAGCTGCTAGTACGAGCTGGCTTCAAGAGCATGTTGCAGATCTTAGTCGAAGGTAAGATGTTATGGAGTTTTGTGACATGCATAATTTAAAAAGGACACATAAGATGCATCTATCATGGGAACTTAACATTCTTCACTGCTGAGGTTACTACATGAATCACACAAATAAGATTCTTATTCTCCTTTTATTTTTTCTTACTTTTTAATTGATACAAAAGAACCCTTTCCAAGTGAAAGAGCTTTGTTCTCAAAGCTTTCTTTAAGTGTTATGTGATACTACAATACAAGTTGTCTTTTGCAAGGTTTTCGTCAGTATTATATGAGTTCTACTAATAGCATACTTTGTTTCTTTATAGCTTATGTGGAATTATTCCAGGACTTAGCAGTATCTTCCTTCCCCGGATGAATCCATTTGTTTTGATTGATCTTGCTGGAGCATTTGCTCTTTGTATTACATATATGCTAATTGAAATTAAGTAAGTATTTTTTATTGCTATCATATATGTTTCAATTCCGGGGGTCTTACTATTAAGGGTGTCAACAGGATGGATAGGTTCAGGCTTCTAGCATTTTTGCTTCTGACCTGTGTAACTTTGATCCAGTGTTTTCACTTAAGGGGATTTGGTTCAGTAAGTATTTCTCACTACAGTCTACAAGGTAGAGTGGAAAACTATTTAAATTCTCTACTGCCAACCTGCTGAGTAAAACAGAGAAGAGGACAGTAGAGAACTAAACCACAGCTGCTGAGTTTTCCTCTGCTGAGAGAACAGAAAAGGAAGCAGGTGTGAAGCAGTTTGTAAAAATAAAAGCTGTACTATGAAATATGTTATCACATATGATTCTTTAAATCATATCTACCCTTTAAATATTGGTTTGCTAGAATGTGTCCTTAATTATTCTTATTATTTTCCATATTCTCCCAGGCTGGCCTCAATTACCTGTGCTTATTTGTTTTTATTTGCTAACTCTATGGGACTCCCAAACCATTATTTCTCACCTAGATCTCTATTTAATTCCAAAAGGCATCTCTTCCTGATTTCTCTTCATGTCTACCTCAACTGAACCTGTTTTCTCCCATCTCCAAAACTGTCTTTTTCCTATATTTTCTGTCTTACAGAATGCTATTATCTATTTAAGTGTACTTTTTTAAAAATTGTGTTAAAATACACATAAAGTTTATCACCTTAGCCATTTTAAATATACATTTCAGTGGCATTTAGTGCCTTCATATTGTTGTGCAACTGTCACTACCGTTTATCTCTGGAGCCTTCATCATCCCCAACTGAAACTCTGTTAAACAGACTCTCCCGATGTCTTCCTCCTCATGGTCCTAGAAACCACCATTCTACTCTTTGTCTCTAGGACTGTGACTACTGGTACCTCTAAGAAATGATCATCTAGTGTTTGTTCTCTGTATCTGGCCTATTTCGCTTAGCATAATGTTCTCAAGGTTCATCCGTCTTGTAGCATGTGTCAGAATTTCCTTTCTCTTTAAGGCTGAAGAACATTCCATTGTATATACATGCCACATTTTTTTTACCCACTCATCCATTGATGTACATATAAATTGTTTCTGTATTTTATCTGTTGTAAATACAGCATACGTGTATAATAAATCTGTTTGAGTCCCCGCTTTTAGTTCTTAGTGGTATATACCCAGAAATGGAACTGCTGGATCATATGGTAATTTTCTATTAATTTTTTGAGGAACTCCAGTAGTTTTCTTTTTTTGTTTTTATTTCTTTTTCTTTTCCTTTCTTTCTTTTTTCTTTTCTTTTTTTTTTAAGAGATAGAGCCTCACTGTGTTGCCCAGGCTGGCCTCAAACTCCTGGGCTCAAGTAGCTGTGACCTCAGGCATGCACCACTGCACCCAGCTTGTATTCTTAAATACCTGCTTCTCCTCCCTCCTCTCCTTCCTCTCTTCTTCAAGCCAGGTCTAATTGGTCACCACGTCCTGTGTAATATTTCCTTAATATTTATTCATATCTTCTTTTCCATTGTCATTGCTTCTATCCCAGTTAAGCTCTTTATCATCATTTCCTTGGCCCAATTAGAACAGCTTTCTGGTTTTCTAATTTTTATTCTCACCCATCCCTAGTTACCTTCTATTTTGCTGTTAATGTGATCATTCAGATTGTTAAGTTAGACATAATATTTTCCTATTTCAAAACTCCCCTTTGCATATTTGTAAAAACTATAAGTTGTTAGCATAGAGTCCTGTGTAGTCGAGACCCTTACCATCCATCCATCTATCTGCACTTATTTGTGGTTTCATTGACACATCAGGATTTTCATGCTCTGCAAATGCTGCTTTCACTCACTCATCTTGGAAGGCTCAGCTTAAATGTCACCTTTTCCTTTTATATTTAGCCTTTCCGGGATACTTAGTTCTTTGTGTAGCTATGGTACTCTGTAGACATTTTGACTTTAGTACCTATAGTGCTTTATTATGTTTTCCACGTATGTATCTCATGCTATTACAAGAGCAAGGACTATGTCTTATTTGTGTTCATATTCCCAACATGTGGGAAAAAATAAATAAAAGTACATAATCATCTTATAACCGTTGGCAGTTTGATCTGTCTTGTAAATAAAAAATTTCAAGCTAAGCATATTGGCTCATACCTATAATCCTAGCACTCCGGGAGGTAGAAGCAGGTGGATTGCTTGAGCTTAGGAGCTTGAGCTCACTCTGAGCAAGAGTGAGATCCTGTCTCTACTAAAAATAGAAAAACTAGCTCGGTGTTATGTCGGGAGCCGAGAATCCCAGTTACTTGGGAGGCTGAGACAAGAGGACTGCTTGAGCCCAAGAGTTTAAGGTTGCTGTGTGCTATGATGCCACAACACTCTTCCCAGGGTGACAAAGTGAGACTCTGTCTCAAAAAAAAAAAAAAAAAATCATAATGAAATAAAGTGAAATAAATAAAATAATAAAAATAGAATACTTTAGCACAGTTTAAACTATTGATGTCAGCTATAGTGTTACTGTAACACATCCTGGAGAATATCACCTTGTGATTTTTCTGGGGCATTTGAAAAATTTTATTATATTGTCTTAGTGCTTGTAGCTCAGCAGCTAGGGCACCAGCCACATACACCAGGTTCAAACCCAACTGGGACCTGCCAAACAACAATGCCAACTACAACCAAAAAATAGCTGGGCATTGTGGTGGGTGCCTGTAGTCCCAGCTACGTGGGAGGCTGAGGCAAGAGAATCACTTAAGCCCGAGAGTTTCAGGTTGCTGTGAGCTGTGACGCCATGGCACTCTACCGAGGGCAACATAGTGAAACACTGTCTCAAAAAAAAATTTTTTTTTCTATATAAATATATATAATTTTTTTATTGTTTTAGGTTCATTGAGGGTACAAAGAATTAGGCTGCAATGTTAGCATTTCTTAGGTAAAGTCCCTCTTATAATTGTATCCTGCCCCTAAGAGGTGTGCCTTACCCTGTGAGCCCCTCGTCTGCCCCATTACTCAACTCTAATATGAAGCCAGTAGATGATCTAATACATACTCACATAAGATAAAAATTTTGTTATGATTATTATTTATAGGAAAATTGATAGAATCACTATTGGATTTCCCGTTAGTCTCTATCAAAATTTACCAGTTGGAGTTTTTTATTTGTCTGTCTGAAGCAAGTGAATATATTTGAAAACTTTCTAGTTGACAAGTGGATTAACTGAAAAATACGTAGTGGGGAAAAGCTCACTTTTAGAGATATCTTTTTGGGTGGTGCCTGGGGTTCATGGGGTAGGGTGCCGGCCCCATATACCAAGGGTGGGGGATTCAAACCTGGCCCCTGCCAAACTACAACAGAAAATAGCCAGACGTTGCAGTGGGTGCCTGTAATCCCAGCTACTCGGGAGGCTGAGGCAAGAGAATCACCTAAGCCCAAGAGCTGGAGGTTGCTGTGAGCTATGACAGCACGGCACTCTACCAAGAGTGATAAAGTAAGACTCTGTGTCTAAAAAAAAAAATAATAATAAAAATAAAAACATATCTTTATGCTGGTTAACATAATCATTAGTTATCTTTCCACTAAACTTTGCCAGGAGAACTGTTGGGTTTTTTTTTTTCTCCCTCTTTGAAATTCTCTCTTGCCAGTGGTGGCCATTTGTGATAAACAGTTGTATTGCTTGGTCCTGTTGCTTTAGATAATTAATAGATTGAATTTTAAGATGCTCAGTGAGACATACATTTAAGATTTAGAATTGTTTTTTCCTTCTAGCAATTATTTTGCTGTAGATACCGCCTCTGCCATAGCCATTGCCCTGATGACATTTGGCACTATGTACCCCATGAGTGTGTATAGTGGGAAAGTATTACTCCAGGTAAGGTTCTTCTTTCAGTGCATATACTTAATATTAGCCATGCTCTTCTATCAGATTAAAAAATTGTATGTGTGACTTGGCGCCTGTAGCTCAGTGGCTAGGGAGCCAACCATATACACCAAGGCTGGTGGGTTCAAATCCAGCCCTGGCCTGCCACACAATGACAACTAAAACCAAAAAATGGCCAGGTGTCATGGTGGGCACCTATAGTCCTAGCTACTTGGGAGGCTGAGGCAAGAGAATCACTTAAGCCTAAGAGTTTGAACTTGCTGGAGCTGTGATACCAGAGCACTCTACCCAGGGTGACATAGTGAGACTCTGTCTCATAAAAAAAAAAAAAAAAAAAATTGTATGTATTTTGCCAGATTGTAAAATTTGTAGCTACTGGAGGTCTCTGTTAAGAATGAAATCAAAGGCTCGGCGCCTGTGGCTCAATCGGCTAAGGCGCCAGCCACGTACACCTAAGGTGGTGGGTTTGAATCCCCAGCCCGGGCCCGCTAAACAACAATGATGGCTGCAACCAAAAAATGGCCGGGCGTTGTGGCGGGCGCCTGTGGTCCCAGCTACTTGGGAGGCTGAGGCAGGAGACTCGCTTGAGCCCAGGAGTTGGAGGTTGCTATGAGCTGTGATGCCATGGCACAGGGGATAGCTTGAGGCTCCGTCTCAAAAAAAAAAAAAAGAAAAAAAAAAGAAGAAAATGGACCAATCAGGGATGCACTGGAAGAATCACCAGTGTTTTCCCCTGATCACGGGGTCTTTTTTGTTACTGGAGCCTCTGGTGGGAGAGGACGGCTCCCCCTTTGGCTCCAGCCTGCCGGTTTCTGTTCCAGCTGCTGCCAAGGCAGAGCCAGCAGGTCCTCTAGCGCAGCTCTACTGGAGCCTCTGGTGGGGGAGGGAAGCTCCCCCACTTGCTCCAGCCTGCCAGTTCCTTGGCCAGCTGCTGCCACCAAGACAGAGGTGGCAGGTCCCCCAGCCCTGCTCGGCTGAGCCGGCTGGGGCGCCACTTTTCTGGTATCACTGACATCCAGAAAGACGCCAAAGTGAAATGGTGTTCCTGGTTTCCCACCACCGAGGAACACACAGAAGGCAGAGCCTCTGCTTCTTTCCTCTGAGAAGTTCAAGCACCAAGGCCTTCACCTGGGCAGCGTGGACGCCTTCCTTGTGGGCTTCTGTGTTCTGCCCTTTGCAGCTGGAGTCATGAACACAGGAGCAACGTCCTCTTTAATTTGTAAGAATTAGATCCTGATCTTACAAAAGCAAACAATGTAACGTCATTGTGTGTACCCACATAGTAATCTGAATTTTTATAAGAGTATACACTAAACTAAAACCACTGCAGCTGCTGTATCACAGGATGCCGAGAACTGTGACCGTGTACCAGGGTTTTATTTGCTTCTGCAAGTGAGAGTTTTCTTTATTCTTGTATCCCTAATTTGTGGTAAGTTACTGAAGTTATAAATTCATTCTCCTTTTAAAAAATAGGATATTAAGACGTTCCCCTGATTCTGCCAACGTGGGTCCTCTGCCCCATCCGCATCTCAGCACGCACATCTGCTTTGCACCTGTGGCTGCATGGGTGTGTTACTGCACTCCAAATGTAATTCTCCAACATTATTTTAGTTTTTAGCTTATTTTAGTACTTTTTAAAAATTAATAAACTTTATTTTTTAAGAACAATTTTACACTCCCAGCAAACTGAGCAGAAGGCACAGAAATTTCCCATGTATTTCCTGGCCCGGAGCACACACAGCCTCCCTGCCATCCAGAGCCCCACAGAGGGAAGCATTTGTTTGAACCAATGAACCTCCTTCCACACATCAGGGCCAGATTCCACAGTTGACATTAGTGTGCGCTCTGGGTGTCAGACATTGTAATCTAGACAAATGCATAAGGGCAGAATCCCACAGGGCAGCCTCAAGGACCTATGATCCTCCCTCCTCTCAAACTCCTGGCAACCCCTGATTTTTTTTCCTACGTCTCCATAGTTTTGCCTTTTCCAGGATGTCACGTTGTTGGAGTCAAACAGTATGGAGCTTCTTCAGACTGGCTTTCGGGTTTTCTCCGTGTGTTTTCCTGGCATGATGGCCCATTTCTTTCTGGAGCTGAATGACGTCCCACTGTCTGGATGTGCCACCGTCTGTCTATCGATTCGCTTACTGAAGGGCTTCTCAGCTGCTTCCAAGTTTTGACAATTGTGAATAAAACTGCCATCAACATCCCTGTACAGGTTTTTGTGTGGACATACATTTACAACTCCTTTGGGGAAATACAGAAGAAAATGCGGTCCAGGGTACATTTACATCTGTAGGAAACTGCTAAGCTCTAAGAGGCCGTTTTTGCTTTTCCACCGGCCATGGTGAGAGTTCCTGTGGCCCCACGTCCCCCTCATCTGGCCTTGTCAGAGTTCTGGCTTGTGGCCGTTCTGCAGCTGCGGGGCAGGCCCGGTTTTACCCTGCGTCGTCCTGATGACACGCGTGGAGCCTCTTCTCATATCCTTACTTGCCATCTGTACCTCTTCTTTCTGGGGGTGTCTGTTCATGTCTTTTGTCCATTTCCAACTGCGTTTTTGACTTCTTCCTGAGTTTGTGTTCTTTGCTCGTTTTGGATAACAATCTCTTATCAGATACGTGTTTACCAGTATTTCCTCCCATCCGCCTTGTCTTTCCATTCTTTACAGAGCAGAAGTTTCTTATTTTTGTGAAGTCCAGATCATCGCTCTTTCTTTCCTGGATGGTGCCTTTGGTGTCACATCTGAGAAGTCATCACCACACTCAGCGTCACTCGGGTTTTCCTCTAGGAGTCCGACAGGCGTACAGTTTATATCCAGGCCTGTGATGCATTTTGAATTAAGTTTTGTGAGGGCCGTGAGGGCTGTGTCTGGACTTACCTTCCGCATAACGTCCTCTTGTTTCAACACCATTCATGAACAGACTCTGCTGAGCTCCTGGCCTTTGCTCCTTTGCCAACGGTCTACTGACTGTGTGTACGTGGGTCTATTTGGGTCTCTCTGTTCTTTTCATTGATTTGTTTTTCTCTTATCAATACTACTCTGTCTTCATGAGTGCACATCAGGCTTCCAGCTTTGTTCTCCTTCAATACTGAATTGGCTACTTGAGGTCTATTCCCTCTTTATATACACTTAAGAATCAACTTGTCAACGTCCACAAAATAACTTGCCGGGATTTGGGTTGAAATTGTGATGAGCTGACAGATCTTATTAGGAAGAACTAACATTTGACAAGACTGAATTTTTCTGTCCAGGAGCTGGACTATCTCTCCACCGGCTGAATTCTTTGATGTCTTTCATCAGAGTTCGAAGCTTTCCTCAACGTAGATCTTATACTCATTTTGTTAGATTTATACCTAAGTGTTTCATTTTTAGGGTGCTAACATAAATGTTAATGCGTTTTTAATTGCAAATCCTGCTTGTTCATTGCTGGTACATAGAGAAGTAATCAACTTTTATGTGCAAACGCTGAATCCTGCAGTTCTGCTGTAATCACTTATTAGTTCCGAGAGATTTTTTTTATCAGTTCATATGGATTTTCTACACATATGACTGAGTCATCTGTGAACAAAGACAGAGCTTTGTTCCACCTTCCTGATCAGGATGCATTTCATTCCCCTTTTTTTGTCTTGTCATCTTAGCTAGGACTTCCAGCATGATGCCAGAAAGCAATGAGAAGGGACGTCCTTGCCTTGCCCCTGATCTGCGCAGAAGAGCCCAGAGTCCCTCACCGCGAAGGGTGACTGCAGCTGTAGGTCTGAGCAGAGGAAGTCAAGGAGGTTCCCCATTCTTGGTTTGTGAGAGCTTTGGTCTGGAATGGGTGTTGGATTTTGTCAAATGCTTTTTCTACACCTATTGATATGATCACGTGATTTTTCTTTTTTAGTCTTTATCTTTATTGACTTTCAAATTTTTCGTTTTTAAATAGAGTCTCATTCTGTTGCCCAGGCTAGGATGCCATGGTATCAGCCTGCCTCACTGCAACCTCAAACTCTTGGGCTCAAGTGGTCCTCTTGCCTCAGCCTCCCGAATAGCTTGGAGTAAAGGCACCTGCCACAATGCCCAGCTCGCTTTTCTATTTTAGTACAGGTGGGGTCTTGCTCTTGCTCAGGCTGGTCTCAAACTCTTAAGCTCAAGCACTGTGCCTGCCTTGGCCTCCCAGAATTCTGGGACTACACTTGATCTCACCTTACATACCTGGGGTAAATCCCACTCGGTCTTGGCACGTAATTCCTTTTATACTTTGTTGGATTCAATGTACTAATCTTCTGTTGATGACTTTTGTGTCTCCATGACCAGGAGAGACGCTGGTCTGAGTTCTCTTGTCATGTCTTCATCTGGCGCACTCATCCTTTATGACAGAACTCTTCCTACAGAAGAGCCCAACTGAAATCAGGACATTTTTAGAGGGCACTCAGAAGACACACACCATCCTTACAAAGCCAAATCAGTGTGGTGGCCTGTGGGCTGTAGTCCCAGCCACTTGGGAGGCTGAGGCAGGAGGATCGCTGGAGCCCAGAAGTTGGAGGTTGCTGTGAGTATGATGACGCCATTGCACTCTGACCCAGGTGACAGAGGTGGACAGGGGGATAAAAGGGAAATAAACCCAAACTCCCGCTTAGCTTATCATCCAGTTATAGTTGCTTCAAATACAACAATCAGACCGAAATCAGCCCACGAGCATCCGATGATGACTTACTGACAGCAACGTCTTACATCTGGAGAGTGTTTCAGAGCATCTCACATCTGCGTCTCCTATCACTTTCACCGGGCTGTTGCTACGACAAGTGCCTGAGCACTAGTGTCTCAGCCCTCCAGGAGCCCAACCTTCTCCTGTGCCCTTCTCCTGCTACCCCCAGCCCCAGTTCTCGCGACTTATTCACTGAAGGCCCCTGTGCAGAGCTCAGGCAGATGCAGCCCAACAAAGGCAGGAGGCATCATTCCTGACTCCTTGGACTTTCTCCCTCCACCTGCCTGGCCAGGCTCAGTGCAGGACCTGGGAGTCAGGTCCTACCCCCAGACACTCGCTGGTGTGGGCTCACCAGGACCTCCAGATGTGCAAGGTACCCCCTCTTTCTGTCTATACCACTCCTGCCCTGTGGCCTCAGGCACCTGTGCAGCCAGGAGTTACAACAATCCCTATGCCACTCCCTGAGAATAGAGCTGAAATTAAGGCCCAATATTATGTGCTGCCCTGAGACCTGGTGAAATCAGAAGGGTCTCATGTGGCCTAAACACCAGGCCCCTCCCCACCTGGTTCCAGGGATAAAGTCCCCAGCCAAACACCAGTCCTTACCATGGGCTAACTGTTGAACAGTGACCAACCTGTGGGATTATTCAAGTAAGTCAATATGTCCTCCTGTAGAGACCAGGGCCACCCTGTGCTCTTGATCCTATAGAGCCCCTCCTGCAGCCCTTCGGCCCAGCCACTCCCAAGAGCACCATGTGGCCTTGGTGGCCTGCAGCTTCCTTCTTCCCTGGGCTGCCAGTTTACGGGCTAATGACCTGCTGTCAATTTTACCTGTCCTGTGTCAACTGTGGTGAGTTCAGCCATTGCTGTAACCCCAGGGCATCTCTCTCTCCTCTGCAGGGTGACTAGGACGTGGTGAAGACCCTGCCAGACATTTGTCCTATGGCCAATATTTGTTCCCACCTTCCCGGTTGGGGCTCAGTTCCACAGCTTGTCTTGTCAAGGTCACCCTTAGACTCTCTGCATGGGGACTGACTCTGATGTGGGTCCATGTACCCTGTCCAGTGCTGGAGTGGAACCTGCCTGGAAGCTCTGGCCTGAAGAAGGTGTTCTCACAGCTCACGTAAGAATGGCTGCAGTGCCGTGCTCTGTAGTAGCCCTCCTGAGACCCCCACAGGCATGCCTGCTCCATCTGATTCGCTAATACCACCAGCTTCCAGAACCCCACCCAAGTCCCCACCCAGGCTTCAGGCATGGGGGCTACAGCTGGCTTTCTGCTGCCTCCACCCTCTTCTCAGCCTCTGCTTCAACCTCCAGGGCAGATCTCAGCCCTCCTGTAATTTCTCTGTTATTCTACCCTGATAGCTCCCTGAGCAACCTTGGAAAACTAAATACTGGAGTTTGTTTCTGAGAAAGGTAATTTTTAGGTAATCCAGAATTCATTTATAACCACCCCTCTCAATCCTATGAAATATGTGTCATTCCGTGTTATTTCTACTGAAAAGTGTGCCCCGTATATGTCCTACATTTGATCTTAGGATTATTAATGTTTATTGCACCACCCAAGGAATTTCACAGTTCATTAAGGCTACATTAACTCTTTGCCTTTCATTTCCCTCTCTGCCACTGCATACAAATAGACAAGCTATTACTCAGGGAAAGGGGTGCACCAAAGGCTGACACCCATGTGAACGGGATGCAGGAGGTTCTTACCACCCTCGCTGCTCTGCCCTGGGGGTCTGCAGCCACTTCCCTGCCCCTCCTTTGGACAACCTGTCTCGGTGCCTCAGGTTTCCATTGAAGAATCTTAATCTTTTCAAAACTACTTAACCGCTATTCTAAATTTGAACATTATTTGTAACAAGAGACACATTGTGTTGATGTTTTTCCATTTCTTTGATGGAACAAATGAGGAAATGTTAAAATCTAAGCTGGTATTGAAATTCCAAGACTTCAGATATCAGATCCTGCCATCTTCATTCTGACTTCTCAAACCTGGGTCTCCATAGATAAGAGCAGAGTGGCCAGGCGAGAGGACTCACGCCTGTAATCTCAGCACTCTGAGAAGCTAAGGCAGGAAGAACACTTAAGGCCAGGAGTTTAAGACCACCCTGAGCAAGAGCAAGACCTTGTCTCTACAAAAAATAGAAAGTTAATAAGCAACCTGGACACTTATTTTGATAATATGTGGAATAATTTTCAAGTGACCCCAAGCTCTACTACACATAGATTAAAAAATACCATCTTAAAAAAAAATAGAAAGTTAGCCAGGCATGCTGGCAAGTGGCTATAGTCCCTCCTACTCAGGAGGCTGAGGCAGGAGGGCTGCTTGAGCCCAGGAGTTTGAGGTTGTGAGCTGTGCTGATGATGTCACTGCAGTCCAGCTTGGGTAGCAGAGTAAGACCCTACCCCAGACAACCAAGAGCTGACTCATATGATTCACAGGCAGACATCATGTATCTTGATCCTCAGATGAAGGGTTTTAGCAAGAGCACACACTTGGGGCCATGAAATGCTAAGCCCAGCTAGACGCCAACTTTGGCCACAGCACACCACCATTAAGACTTCTGTGGTGTGTCCTAGACTCCTATCTGGAATCACTTATTACATCAGTTGCAGCTCTCAGAGGGGAATGAGTTTAAGCCAAGAGATGGCAGGGGAGGCTGGAAGAGTGGTGTCCTCTGAGGACACTTGTTTCTAGAAAAGGTAACTTAAGGAAAATCCGCTTTGAAAGAGAAGAAAATTTTATAAGAAGTAGTGAAAATAATAAGTCAGTTGATATTCTTACTTCGAAAACAAATAAAACCTAATTATATAAATAACTTTTCAAATTTAATTTTTTAAATAAAATTTAAGTTATGTGATGATCCTTTGACTGAACAAAAAATGCTTCAAGTATTATTTTTTTCTGGCATAATTTTTTCCACAAAACTGTATGCCAGCAAGTTAGACATCTTCTTTTCTTTTGGCTCTATCTACAAAAGTTATTTTTGCAAAACCTCTGAATGGTTGCATCATTTTTCTCAAAGGCTTCCTAAACCACTGGGTGTACAAATGCAGGTCTCCAGATGCTCTTGTGCCACACTCTCCTCCATAATTACCTGTCCTTCAACTGCTGATTGTAATTAACGGTGTATCCATGACCTCAAGAAAGTCTTGAGCAGTCCTCCAATATCACTTTCATTGACTACATGAAATCCCAAATTGTCCGAAAGATTTGCTGGAAGAAACACAAGTTTGAAACTAATCTCCGCAGAGCTGTGGCCTCATCAATGAAACATGCTCTCCCCCAAACACCCAGCATCCAGGGCGCAGGACCCCCAAGCTTGATTCAGGACAACTCTGCAGGACTGTCCCCTGCCCCCCACCCAGAACTCCCACGGGATGGGCAGAGGCCGAGGTTGCAAACACATTACAATCCAGCTTCTCCCACTACCTCCCTCTTCATGCACTGTGGGTTTCTCCCCAGCGCACATGTCTGTGTCTCATGTCGTTTCTCAGGGGGCAAAGCAAAGCCACCTATGAGCAAGTGTGTTTGTCTCAGTGATATTCAGCTTGCAGATAGCTCCATCTCATCCAATTCCCACAGCCATTCTGCATCACCAACAGTGCTCAGAGGTGGAATGATGCACACACCCACTGAACAGCACACCAGAACCTGCCGGGCTCAGAGTCACACGAGGGCCTCTCAGCTTCCTCCAAACACATACAGCCAACCCCAAGGACTGGAGCTCACATGACGGGGATGACACCACCATTGACAAGCAGATACGCCAGCCATGTGGATACAGGGTTTTCATCCAAACATTGCCAGAGTGCTTGTCAATGCCACTGGGGTCTGTGCACCTTGTCACTCCTCACAGAGGAAGACTTCATGACCTCAGAAAGTTGCTCTCAGCCAGCAAACCAAGGATGACTTGCGGATCTGAGTCTTTTTCTAATCCTTGTCAGAACTTGCCACTGTGCCATCTCCTGACACCCTCCTGACCTGGTTACCAGCCCCACTGAGACCCAGCTGGCTGGGGCTACCACAGCAGACCCACAGCTCCAGCTCACTAGAGGGTGCAGGATATTGATCCACAAGGAAAATCTTTCTTCTGTTTTCTCTTTCACCACCTTGCCACGAAACTGAAAGTGCTATGTTGCTTCTGAAGACCAGAACAATCTTGGAGCTCCCCTTGAGGGATGAGTTGCAATCCTGGAGCTCCCCACATGCCCCTGGTAAGTGCAACTCTGGCCTGAACCCCCAGGGAAGATGGCAGCCGGAAGCTTCCCTGAAGAGCCCCCTGTTCAGAGTGGGGGGATACAGAGAGAACATTCTGGAAGGTTGTTTTATTGGAATCAACCACCTCCTTTGCAGGCCAGTCCCTCCCCAGTTGATGGAGATAGACATATGTGGGCAATTGTGATTCAACTTTCTCTGTGCTCAGCCAGCCAAGCAGAAGAAGGCTTCACCTATGTGCCAATTCCACAAAAGTGTGTACTTTCAATATTTCAAACGCAAGTGCAAAGATTAGAGCCCACACATGGTGTGGAAATTCATAACGCACCAAGTCCTCACCTCAGCTTTGCTCCTGAGACAAAGCTCTTATCCCTCTTATCTCGTGGTCCTGCCCAAAGGCCTTCCAAGGCTGCAGTCAGTGGGACCAAGCGGGGGTTCTTAGAAGTCAGAGACAGCCAGGATGCGTGCATGCGCTCATGTATGTGTGTGCGTGTGCATACCACACACATGTGGCTGCCTTTGCTTCCTCCACCCTCAGACCCCATGAAGGGTAAGCTGCACTGAGGATCTGTCCCGGGGTCCAGTTACAACCGTGCCAGGAGAACTGCACCAACAGCCCTTTGAGTTATACAGCAAGACTAGGCACAGCTCTGCAATGCGGTTGTAGAGTAACAACAATATGCATGTCACCCACCCCTACCCTGTCCCAGGACACAGGCAAGAGTATGCTGACCCCAGTTATAGCCCAAGAAGAAGGGGAACAGGGAGAGGGAGGGGAGGAGAGGGGGGAAGGATGGGTGGAGGGAGGGTGATTGGTGGGACCACACCTACGGTGCATCTTACAAGGGTACATGTGAAATTTACTAGGTGTAGAATATAAATGTCTAAACACAATAACTAAGAAAATGCCATGAAGGCTATGTTAACCAGTTCAATGAAAATATTTCAAATTGTATATAAAACCAGCACATTGAATCTCATGATTGCATTAATGTACACAGCTATGATTTAATTAAAATAAAAATAAAAAAAGAGTATGCTGAACAGTTACTGTGGGCTGAATTGTGTCCCTGATATGACAAGAAGTCCTAGCCACCATCCCCGGGAACGTGGCTTTTTGTAGAAATGGGGTTTTGCAGATGACCTAGTCATGATGAGGCCTTCAGGGTGGGCTCTGGTCCAATAGGACCAGGGTTCTTACACAAAGGAAAAGTGTGGACTCAGAGGCAGACACACACATTGGGAGAATGTTGCCTGAGATGAAAGGCTTCTATACCCTAAGGCAGGCCTGTGAGGGACAGCAGGCTCCAGAGGCCTGCTGGGATAGAGGCCTGGGGCAGCTTCCCCCACCCCCCCACCCCCCCCACCCCCGCAGTCCCCAGCCCCAGAAAAGAACCCACCAGGCCGGCATCTTGACCTTAAGAGAGAGGAGGGAGGAAGAGAGAGAGAGAGGCAGAGCAAAAGGAAAAAAGGGTGTGGGGAGAGGGAGAAGTCCAAGGGCAAAGCAGAAGCAGCTCCCGGGCAGGCCCCTGACTCTCTCACCTGATGGACAAGCACACCCTGTTGGAGGAGTCCAGCCCTGGCTGGTGCAGATCCTCCGACCTCAGACCCAGCAGAGCGGCTCTCACCCACCCGATTGACGTGGCACAGGCAAGTCCTGGTTCATCTAAGCCCCATCCTCAGACCAAGGCCATCTCAGCTGCTCCTGAAATCCCCCCAGAGAGGAAACTCCCCCTTCCTCTGTACTGACATTTAGAAGCCATCACACACTCCTGTCTTCCTAAGAGGTGGGACCAAGGGATGTGTGCATGTGAGTTTGCACACCACACACACACACACACTTGGCACTGGTTCAGAAACCTGCTTCTATCTGGAGAGGAGCACCAGAGTTTCCTCTCTGGCACTTACTCATATGTTTCACACACGTTCTTCAAGACACACAAAGACATGAGCCCAGGCTGTCCTTTTCATCTACCACTGTCTGCCCACTTAGTGGGTCTGGCACAAGTTACAACTGTGTTTGAAAGTTTTCTTCCAGTTTTTTTCCCCCCAAACAGCTTCATTTATACAAATATCAACACGACATTTTAAAGGTCTTCATCTGGCTGGGGGCAATGGCTCACACCTATAATCCCAGCACCCTGGGAGATGGAGGCAGGAAGATTCCTTGAGGTCAGGAATTTGAGACCAGCTTGAGCAACACAGTGGGACCCCATCTCTACTTTTTCTCTAGAAAAAGTAGCCAGGTGTGCAACTAAAGTCCCGGCTACTTAGGAGCTGGTGGTAGGGGGTTTGAGGTTGCAAGGAGCTATGACCCTGCCACTGTTCTCTGCTGGAAAGCCCAGGAAAGAGAGAGAACCTTTCAAACAATATATATATATATTAGGTTCAGCGCCTCACATATACCTGAGCTGGCAGGTTCAAATCCAGCCTGGGTCCGCCAGACAACAACAGCTGCAACCAAAAAATAGCTGGGCATTGTGGCGGGCACCTGTAGTCCTAGCTACTTGGGAGGTGGAGGCAAGAGAATCACTTAAGCCCAGGAGCTAGAGGTTGCTGTGAGCTATGATGCCACAGCCCTCTACCCAGGGCGACAACTTGAGGCTCTGTATCAAAAAAAAAAAGTTAGAATCAGAATTGCTCTCTGAATTCCAGTGTCCAAGCCTACAGGACTTGTTGATCTGATGGCCTGTGGCAATATACAAGTCCTTCTCTTGGCCTGGGCATTCATTGAGTGCTTTAAACTGAATCCTTGTATAAGACCCACTTCAGCCATAAGCCTGACAGCACAGTGAGAACCAGCTCCCGGAAGAGCGAGGCGGGGAGGTGATCGGAGAGCACTGAGAAACTTAAAACGCGAAACTTGTTAACTTTTGCGTTAAAAACATTTTAAAATGGCTCGGCGCCTGTGGCTCAATCAGCTAAGGCGCCAGCCACGTACACCTAAGGTGGCGGGTTCAAATCCCCAGCCCGGGTCCGCCTAACAACAATGATGGCTGCAACCAAAAAAATGGCCGGGCGTTGTGGCGGGCGCCTGTGGTCCCAGCTACTTGGGAGGCGGAGGCAGGAGACTCGCTTGAGCCCAGGAGTTGGAGGTTGCTGTGAGCTGTGATGCCATGGCACTCTACCCCGGGGTATAGCTTGCGGCTCCGTCTAAAAAAAAAAAAAAAAAAAAAAAACCCTGTCAATCACATAGATTTCTAGGCTGTAGTTATAAAAGCATCAGGTGACCAGTAGACAGTCTGATCTTCATCCAGTTTGCCTACAAGTCAGTTTTAAAGTTTCTTGACTGAACTGGTTTTAATGAATAGCCAGAACTTACCTTGCAGAAGGAGTTATGAGTGAGGAGGGGAGGGCTTCTGGAGCTAGGTACCTACTTAGGCCTACATGGCTGGTGTCTAGAGGCTCAGTCAGACACTTCTTTTCGAGGCCTACCACTGCCAGAGAATGAGAAACTGGGTTTCACTTCCTCCAATGAGGGAATCCTGATCCAAAGGGGTTGCTCCAGGGGCCCTCAAGCTTAGGGTGACCAGATGTCCCGATTTTCAAGAATTTGTCCCGCGTCCCGCGGCGTTTTAAAAAAGTCCCGATTTTTGGAAAGAATGCACGAACGGGCTGGAGAACAAGAAGGGAATACATGGTTTTCCGCTGCCATGTGGCAGAATATGAGTTTTTTTTTTTTGAGACAGAGCCTCAAGCTATCCCCCTGGGTAGAGTGCCATAGCTTCACAGCTCACAGCAACCTCCAACTCCTGGGCTCAAGCGAGTTTCCTGTCCCAGCCTCCCAAGTAGCTGGGACCATAGGCGGCCACCACAACGCCCGGCTATTTTTTGGTTGCAGCCGTCATTGTTGTTTGGCGGTCCGGGCTGGATTTGAACCCGCCACCTTAAGTATATGTGGCTGGCGCCTTAGCCACTTGAGCCACAGGTGCCGAGCCCAGAATATGAGTTTTATATTATTTTTATTAATTTTATAATGTTAAACTGTAATAACAAATAATTGCTGAGAAGTGATTATCGAGAACTGCTTATCAAAGTTTGCATTGTTGTCAGGCCCTGCTCTGCCCTGTCCCCGCCCCACCCCCCATTTCCCCCCTACCCCACCCCGCCCCGCGGCCATGTTGTCCCGCCTTACAGATGTTAAAATCTGGTCACCCTACTCAAGCTGTATTTCCCAGAGTGCTGGGAAGGCTACACTGCAGGTTGTAACCCTAAAAACAAATAAAGTCTTCTCCATATTTATGAAGACCCTGGGTTATTTTTCAGTTGCCATCTTAAATATAAATTCTGGGCCTCTGGCTCAGAGACCTACTAAATCAGAAGTTCTAGGAAACCTGTGTTTTAATGAATTTTTCAGATGATCTAATGCATGCTTAAGTGTGAGAATTGCTTGTCTAGAGACTATGCTGCTGGAGATTGGTAGTCTAAGGTAGTAATGTACTTACAGGCACTGCAGAACTGTTAAAATGTAGATTTTGGTTTACAGTTAAAATTTGCATTTCTTACAATCTACAGGTGATACTGACAATACTGGTCAGGACCCACACTTGGAAAAGTGGGGATCTAAGATGTTGCTTCCAAATTTGTCAGATTATAAAATACTCCTAGAGTGTTTATTGAAATTTCTCTCTGAGTCCCGAGAAGTAAGACATCTCCAGAGGAAGGACCTAGTGAAAGGGCCAAACCAGCGCCATTTTGTCATTTACTGCATAAGCTCTGTTAAACCGCAGGGCCACTCCCTGCTGCCTTCCCCCACATCTGCGTACACAGCCATTAAGCCGCTGATTGAGACACTTTAGGCAGACAGCTGCCATACCACCATAATAGGTAATGAGTTTCAGTCCCTTGAACAGGTCCCATAATAGGTAATAGGTTTCTACTGAAATTCAGGTATTCTCCTTCAACTACCTAATTAGGCTACAGTACCTCTAGCCCTGGTTAAGAAATCTCCTGTACCAATCCAAATCCTTCTTTACTAGTGAAATCACTAACCACCAATGAAAAGTGTACTCGTACCTTCCTACCCTTCTTGCTTTCTGTACCCCATAAAAACTTCCTCCACCCTGGGTTTGAGGCTCTACCTCGGTGTGTATGCCAGGAGAGTCCAGGCTCGGGCGTGGCCTGGGCCTGAAGGCTCGTCCTCGGCTTACATGCCAGGAGAGTCCGGGCTTCCCGGGGCCTGAATAAAACTCACCTCTTGCTTTTACATTGGAATGTGTCTTGGACTTGTCTGCTGCGGCCATTTGGGGGTATTTTTCAGGCATAACACTAGGACAGTGGTTCTCAACCTTCCTAATGCTGCAACCCTTTAATACAGTTCCTCACGTTGTGGTGGCCCCCAATCATAAAATTATTTTCGTTGCTACTTCATAACTGTAATTTTGCTGCTGTTATGAATCGTAATGTAAGTATCTGATATGCAGGATGTATTTTCATTGTTCCAAAGAGGTCTCAACCTACAGGTTGAGAACTGCTGGCCTAGGAAAATGCATATTTAATAAGTGCCCCAGAAAATTCTCATGATCAAGCAGATTCAAAAATATTGACTTCAGAGGGTAGGTTCAAGAGTTATTGATTAATGATAGCACCTCTGGGTCCCCTTTTAAGTTCTCATTCCAGACTGGGGAGAATCACTTGGGGAGCTTTGAGATTCCCCTGCCCCAGCCACAGAGCAGAACAATTACATCAGAACCTTTGAGGGTGGGACCTAGGCAACAGCACATCTAAAAAGTTGCCCAGGTGATTCCAATGTGCAGCTATGTTTAAGAATCAGTGACCTTCGAAAATAGTCTGGCAGCTCCTCAAAAAGTCAAACATACAGTTAGCATATGACCCAGCCATTCCTCTCCTAGGTATATACCTAGATGAATTGAAAACATATGTCCACACAAAAATTTGTACACGAATGTTGATAGCAGCACTACTCATAATAGCTAAAAATGGAAACAACCCAATGCCCATTGGCTGATGAATGGATAAACAAATTAAAATGGATGTGTTATATCTACATGATGGAATATTATTTAGCAATAAGAAGGAATGATATATGTTACAGAGTGGAAGAATCTTGAAAACATTATGCTAAGTGAAAGAAGCTGGTTGCAAAAGGCCACACATTGCATGATTTAATTTATGGGAAATATCAAGAGAAGGCAGACTCATAGAGGCATAGATTAGTGGCTGCTAGGGGTTGTTGCAAGCGGGCGACTACTTAATGGGTAGAGGGCTTTATTTTAAGGACAGTGATTTTCAACTGATGTGCCATAAAAATTTTTAAAGATTATTTAATTATTTTTGAATATATATATATCTTTGTATAGTAAGTATATTTTTTAACTTCTTTTTGATCAACATAATTTAAGTATGCTGCAGAAGTTTAACAATAGGTTCAAGTGTGCTGTAAAATGAAAAAGGTTGAAAAACACTTTTAGGATGATGAAGATGTTTTGAACTAGATAGAGATAATGGTTGCTTGTGAATGTACTAAATGCCATCGATTTGTCTACTTTAAAATGGTTAAAATAGTAAATTTTATGTTAAACAAATTTCATCTCAAAAACAAACAAAAACAATATCAGTGGCCTATATACTTTCCTAATTGATGTAGATTTTAAGAAATCAGGCAAAATCTTCAAGTGAGTGGATTAGCTCTCTCAGGAAGCAAACACCATAAATCAGTGGTTCTCAACCTGTGGGTTGAGACCCCTTTGGAACACTGAAACTACATCCTGCATATCAGATATTTACATTACGATTCATAACAGTAGCAAAATTATAGTTATGAAGTAGCAATGAAAATAATTTTATGGTTGGGGGCCTCCACAACATGAGGAACTGTATTAAAGGGTGGTGGCATCAGGAGGCATTAGGAAGGTTGAGAACCACTGCAAATAGGCAATCTGCAATGTCTGTGCCTCTGGAGTCTCTGACTCTTGGTAGGGAAGGGAGTAAGTGGTTTCTCAGAGTTTGATTGGAGTAGTACATACAATCGGATCCCTATGATTAAGGGCAAAGAAAATAGATTCCAGAATTGGAAAGTTTTGCTCTTTGTAAGGTCAGAGATTAACTGAGAAAGTGATTGCTAAGAGAATTTTTTTGCCTCAAGCTGTGGCCCTGGGTAGAGTGCTGTGGCATCACAGCTCACAGCAACCTTCAACACCTGGGCTCAAGTGATTCAATTTTCTTGAAGTCCTAGGTGGAGGCTCAGGATATTTAATTTGAGTATAAACAGAAGGATGATTCCAGAGGCTAGATGTTTAAAGACTGAGCAGGCAGGTGACAAGTAACATTTCTGTAGCCTGGGAGGGGAGACTGGGACTGCCCCATGTCGAGCAGCAAAGGTCCCGAGGATGCCCTGACTCTATGCCCTCACCACTTGCAAATGGGCAGGGAGGGTTGTGATGCTGTTAAGAGACATTGAAAATAGTTCTCTCTCCTGAAAATTCAGCCTGTATAATTAATCTTTTTTGTTGTTAATATTTGCCTCCCTTGCTGAACTCTAAATCTATAAGGGCAGGGACCATGCCTGTTATAATATTTTTCCCACCATATATTCAGCACTGCTCTCAAAACACCTCTGTTGATTGACAACAGGCAAAGCCCCTTGGAGAGAGGTGAAGGCTGACAGCCACACTGCCAAATGTGGTGGAGTGAGGTAAGGCAAGTTTGGGAGCAAACCTTGGCAACATGGAACTATGAGGGCAAGAACAGACTCACTCAGTACTTTGGGAAAAGGACTGTAATCCAAAGAGACTTCCTGGAAGTGATGATACCTGAGCTGAATCTCAGGGATGACCAAGGGCTAGTGAGTTGGAGACTGGACATGCAGTCCTGCAGAACAAGCAGTGTAAGCAGGGCCAGAGGCAGGTAGGTGCTTGGGATTGCAGAGCAACTGTTAGGGTCAGCGGTGTAAGGCTTGTGACCTGGTGAGTGGTGTGACCTTGTTAGGATTCCATCTTGAAGGCCAAGAGAGGCACCTGGGGGAAGGGGAGACATAATTAGGTCTGTGTTACTGTAGCACCCACTGTGGCTGCTGTCTGAAGGATGGATGTGAGAATAAATAAAAGTATAAAGCTGCAGAAATAGTCTTAGAGTAGGAAGATCAAGGAGGAGAGGATTGTCATGTTGAACTAACAAGGATCATGTGCATGAAAAAGAGGGGAAAGATTTGAGAGCATTTTCGGTAGGTACATTTGCTGGGATTTGGTGGGTGACTGCTGGCTTTTGGGAGTGAGATAAAAGGAGGAGTCTAGGATTTTAGTAACGATGATGATGATGGTGATGGTAATGCTTATAGCTAACACTTGTTGACCACTGATATTTCAGGAACTGCGCCAAGTACATCACACACCCCATGTCACATGCACCTTCTCATGACCCAATGAAATAGGGACTATTTCTTTGCTGGTTATATAGATGAGCAAACAGAGACCCAGAGAAGTTGTGACCTGGCCAAGCAGCAGATGCTCTGGACCATTCTGTGATCTCCTGCAGATACTTGCTCTGGAGGGATCCTGGTGCGCATGGAGACTTGAGAGGCACTGGTCTACTACACACAGTAGTTGAAGTCATGGAGTGAAAGAGAGTCTAGGAGACAGCATGAGAGTGAGGAGAGAAAAAAGTCAGGAATGGGACCAGGGGACACCAAAGACCATTTTGGAAATGGCCATCAGGAAGTCACTGGGAACCTTGGTCAGGATGGGCCTAACTAAGGTAAGGGAAGAGACTAAGGTAAGAGGAGAGGCAAAATCTGCTAGGCTAAGGAATTTGGCTATAGGTGGGATCAGGGGTTTAGAGGATTATTTTTCCTTTAATCATTAAGTGGAGAGAGATTTGCAGACAGTACAGGCTGGAGAGATGGAACAAGAGGAAAGGATAAGTTTGATAATGAATGGGAGAGAAAGAAGCAATGGAGGACCGCCTCTGAGGCAGCAGGGGGCGAGGTGAGTGCATCACCCTTCAAAAGGAACAGGAAGACTTCCTTTGAGTCCAGACTACAGTACAGGTTTGAACCCACTTTGAACAGGACACAAGGACTTTAGAAAAGTGAGGTTTGACCAAGGGCTCCAGCTATGGAATCTAACCTCACACTTTGCACCGAGGCACCCTTTCCACAGGATGCTCAAAGCCAATGAGAAAGTGTGGCATGGATATAATTTCCGGGGAACCCATTGGAAGTGGGGCTACTCTTGTGTTTGACCTCAGCTCAGTGACTCCCTTACAGCCTTGCTTAATTGCGCAGGCCTTGGAAACTCTCACCTAACCTTCCCTCCCTTTCTCCTTCACTGGGAGTCAGAATACACATCTGTTGGCCTTCCCAGCTTTTTCTAGCTCCGTTTCTATTTTTTTGAAAAGAATTTCTCTTTTGAGATAAAATCCTTGCATTTTTAGTCCTGTTGGCATCTGTGTTGTGGAGGACTCAGGCTAGCATAGCCATCCACAGGCGTAAGTGGGTAAAAAAAGAAAGGCTGAGTAGGCAAATTCAGACCCCTTACGAAGGTAGGCCTGGGCATGTGCTTAGTTTTTATACTAACTGTGAAGAGAAGCCATTGGAGGGTTTTGGGCTGGGGTACTACTTGATCTGGTTTGCATCACAGAAGGATCATTTTGGCCACTGTAGGATGTAAGAATGGAAACAACAGATCAGTTGGGAGGCTAGTGCAGTTATCCAGAAAAGAAAAGATATGGCTTGGAGTAGGGTGGGAATAGTAGGGGCACTGGTAGATGAGAATGTTTCCCTCTGATGACTTTTCTCCCATTGAAATGTGAAGCAAGGGTATCAACTGAGACATGGCCTGGAGGGGAGAGGGGACAATTTTTTTTTTTGTAGTTTTTGGCCAGGGCTGGGTTTGAACCTGCCATCTCTGGCATATGGGGCCAGTGCCCTATTCCTTTGAGCAATAGGCACCGCCCTAAGCCCTACACTTTTAAGAAGAGTGTTAAATCTTTTACTGTATTCTACTTTGAGCACTGGTTATCTTTGGGGCAAGTGTGGCAATCCTAACACTTTGGGAGCCTGAGATTAGGGGATGGCTTGAGGCCAGGGACTCAAGACCACCATGGGCAACATAGTGAGATGCCATCTTTACAAAACATAAAAAGTAGCTACTGGAGAAGATGAGGCAGGAGGAGGACTGTTTGAACCCAAGAGTTCAAGGCTGTAGTGAGCTATGATGGCACTGCACTCTAGTCTGGGTGACAGAGAATCTGCCTCAGGGAAAAAAAATCTTTCATAGCATTGTATTTTTAAAAATCACCTTATTTTGTATTTTCCTTGATAAAAGATCAGTACCCAACTCCTCCTCCCACTGTAGTAACTACTTCATTTCTTTTTGAATTCATTAATTTCTGCAATTTGTGTTTTTCTCTAGATTTTGTTTTTGCTTTGTTGCCCAGGGTGGAGTGTAGCAGCACCATTATATCTCACTGTAACCTCAAACTCCTGGGCTCCAGCAATCCTCCCACCTTAGCATCCCAAGTAGCTGGGACTTCAGGTGTGTTGCCACCATGTCTGATCTGTGATTCCTGTTTTGCTGTGGCAGTAGTTACTGCCACTATTCCATGTCTACCAGACCCCCTCCTCTGGGTTTCAGCTCTGTCACATTCGGTGAGTGTGTGTGTGCATGCATGAGCACATAGATTCATGTGCTTGAAAAGGCAGTCCATATGAATTTTTTTTAACAAATTTTTGCCTTTTATTATAAACAAAAGGTGCATCATATATTTTTATTAAATCATAAAAAATATTTGTATACAAATTTTTCCACTTTGGGGAAACTGGAATACTAAACAGTTGGGTAACAGTTTAAAGACTTAGCTTGCTTTAAACAGAGACAAGTTTTAAGTTATTACATTTATTAAAACAAAAAAAAAGTTGAAATAATTGGTAATAGGTTATTGGCTTTTTTCACCTTAAGACCAGAGGAATAATATCTCTTGTAATCTTTAGTTATCTTTAAGGATTTTTTTTTAATTACTTAAATCAATAAGTTTAAAAGATGGTGAACTTGAACTTGGAATACAAAATCAATTTCTTTATACCTATGCAGGCTTTTAGGATATTGTAAATGCCGAATTTTAGGAAATGGTCTAGTTCTATGGGGCTGATAACACTTTGGGCCTTCCTACAATGGCAACTGTGTATAACAGCATGGAATATATTTCAGAATAAGTTAAATATTAAGAAATACAGTATGGCAATAATATCCTACTTTTCTTCCTACCACATAAACTTGAAAGTTCATCTTAATCTTACATATTTTATAAAAGGTTGAAGAGGGATTCAGTGATACTGAAAATACACAGCCATCATCAAAACCATATTCTCTAAATGCTTTGGGGGAATATACACAAGTGGTCCTGCCAGATTCATGCTTGCATTTATTTTACAAGGGATCATAACAAATAGACTTTGAAGCTCACCAAATGAAAACAAATGGTGTTTCTGAAGTTTTAAGTCATCACTTCTCCTTCTAAGCAGAGATCTAGAGGGTGACACTGTGATGTGTCTATACATTTGATGAGTCACACCAAATACACACAAAAGCACAAATTAAATATTATCAAAATCGGTTTAAATTAAATTGAAGATCACTATTTTTAAGTGCATGAGATATTTTCCCCCTAGCTTCCTGAATGTGTTACCGCACATGCATTAGCATGGAACATGTTAGAGGCCAACCCACTTCCTCTGAGAACTCCCTGGAGTAACATATGAGGTGGAGAGGGAGACAATCATCCACTCCAAATGAAAAGATGGTTATCAAAAAGTCCTTTCCCTAAATTCAAGCCTGAATTTCAGACTCCTTAAAGGAACAGAAAATGCAATCTTTGGGATTGGTAGTTTTCCTGTGGTGAGTCTCCTTCCCTAGGGGCGTATCCTCCCCAACACCCTTAATATTGCAAGCCTCAGCTGAAGCTGCTGCCAGGTCCTGCCTATGCCCCATTGATCTGCTCTCTCAGGGAACATGTAAACAAATACTTGACAATCTGCATTTCTGCAAGTGTTCCCTATGTCAGTGAAAAACCTCTTGGGCTAAGAAAACTAACAACAGAAATGGCTGCCTAAATGTCAGCTTTCCACAAGGCTTGTCTTTTTGCCCATCCTAAAGTCAATTCAAACACTTTTTGCCTGGTTTGCCCCAAACAGTATTAGTTAGAAACATTTCTTTGGACTACTTTATTCCTGAATCATGACAAAGGCTTAGTGGAGCATATTTGGTCTGCCCTCTTATTACTGGAGGTGACTTGGAGATGTCAGGCTTTTGTGCAGGTTGGGATTCTGGCTATGTCTGTTTCGACTGCGGACAGATGAAAACATAGTGTTGCAGCCTGGTACTTTGCATTTGTGGAGCTGGCGGAGGTGCACAGTTTTGTAGTGGGCCCTAAAGGTCCCTTTATTACTGTATGTTTTTTGGCAGAGGTGACAGGTTATGGGCAACCCAGAAGGCAGGCTGGCAAGGCTCTGGTCAGCCTTCTCCATCAGGACACTGATGGGGTACTCATCTTCCCCAGGGACAAGGCTTGGCCCTTCACAGTTCCCATCACTGTCCTCCATAAGCATGGTGCCTTCTTCACTCGCCCCATCAGAGTCCCAAGAGGAATGGGTGCTGCTGTCTGACTTCATGCTCGAGGTAGTACTCAAATCCAGGATGGTTCCCTCGCTCAAGGGGCCAGAGTAGCTCTCTAGGCTGGCACTGTGGACTTGGGTTATTGGGTAAACCAGATTGCCCATTTGACTGGTTCCCTTGAAGATGACAGATGTCTGGGAAGCTTGCTGTGTGAAGGCCACATCCTGATAGGTCTCCTTATCCACGTCTTTCAGAAGGTAAGCTGCATGGAAATGGTCTTTACTGCTCTCCAGTGTTTCTTGGTTCAACACTTTTTGATGAAGGTTTAGGTTTGAACTGTGTCTGTAAGAGTGAAAAGATGGTTAGCAATGGATTGGGCTACTGTTTTAGAAAGAATCATCACTCTGAATGGAGAGACTTGGTAGATACTAGGAAAAACTTCTGGCATGGGAGAAATGATTAGGGATTAAGTTCCTGTGGGATATAACACATGTGTAGTGGACACTGGCCCACTGCTGAGCACTGCTTGTCAGAAGTTACCAATCTTTCACTAGGAAAGCCAACAGTCTGCAAACTAGGAATATGTAGTTCTCTTTAATTTCTACTATCTGACATGTAACTTCCTATACCTCATCTATAGAGAATGGCTAGGTAACTTCAATTAGGCTAGTTTAACTGGGGCACTGGAACTAAAAAATCCTAGGTGAAAACTTGTAAGAAACTAAGCAGAGAACTTTATTTCAATGGAACCAGGAAATTACACCTTCTAGAGCTGCACTGTCCAGTATGATAGCCATTAGCCATGCATGCATATTGAGCACCTGAAACGTGGCTAATGTCACATGCTGAAATTGTAATATTTTGGATATATTGCACTATATATTATTAAAGCTTATTTCACCTGTTTCTTTTTCCTTTTTTAATGTGGTTGTTAGAATATTTAAAATTTCCTATGTGGCATGTATCCTATTTCTATTGGATGGCATTGGTCTAAAGAATTTGCACACACTTCACCTGACAAGTTCTACAAGTATGGGTGAAAAACTGATTAGCTAGAATTGTGTGTGTGTGTGTGTGTGAGAGAGGGAGAAAGAGAGAGAGAGAAGTTTAGGTCATCTATGCAGTGTTTCACTATAACTATATCAGACATGAGTTTTGCAAATGTAGCAGTATAAGCATACTACCAATCTTCTACCCAATGATTATTCTTGAAGGGCAGATAATGAGTATCCATTATGACACATGCCTTTTACTCATATGTTATCATTTGGCTGTACCTAGTAAATCTATGTTCTTGCTCAGGGATTCCATGCTGACTTCTGACAAGCAAAAATAGCCCTTACTAAGGGATACAATCTTAAAGGTGACAGGAGAATGATTCCAAACAGAGAAAATATCTCCTTCAATACAGATCAGAATGTATGCCAGGGTCAAGTGGGGAAAAGCAGGCTCACTTTTCAAATTCAAATAACTAAGAATTGAATTTTCTCTTCTAAAGCCCCAAAGATGTATATGTGTATGTATGTGTGCATCTGTGTGAGGCTCTATCACATTTCATTAAAGGTACAAAATTTACTATTCAAACTCTCTCTTTTATCTCCTTATGTATTTTTTCTGGACATAATCAGAATTATACTCCCAGATAACCCAGTCTGCAAGTAGTTCTTCTTAACTGCAACTCTGCCCTGTGATTATGTCAGCATTCTGGGTGGAAAGCTCTGGTATGTGTCGGCAGAAAACCAGACACTAGATTGACATATAGGTCCCAGTATATACAAGTAGTTTTTTTTTTTTTAATAAGTCGAACACATTTACTGGAATCTTGTACAGAAAGGTTCCTACTACAACAAATCAAATCTCTGGGCCTCATACCTAGCTCATGAGTAGCCCATGAATACCAAGAAAGAACATGTAGACACCTTTCAAGTCTTGGAAGGTTAGACGCATTTTGCAAGGTGCCACATCCCCTAAAACCAGTAATTACTACAACTGCAACCCCCCCCTAGATCATGTGTCAGGCTTTCTGCTTCACTTTGCTAATCCTGTGCTCACTGTCCATGTCTGTGTCTCTTCCCTTCAATCTCTTACCTTCCCCTCCTACTCTGCCTCTTCGCTTCTGACAATTTTGATTAGTTGAGGCCAGTAGTTCTCAAAGTGTGTTCTCAGTACCCCAGGGGTTCCCGAGACCTTTTCAGGATGCTTCTAAAATCAACTTTTCGTAGTGATACTAAGATATTGTTTACATTTTTCAGTCTCATTCTTTCACAAGTGTATAGTAGAGTTTTCTAGGGGCTACATGACATAGATTATTGTAAAAGATTTGTTATAGAAGCAGATATGAGAATCTAGTTGTTTTCCATTAAGCAGATATTACAGAGATTTTCCAAAATGTAAAATAAAGCCATTCATCTCACTAAATTTTTATTTATCTATTTATTTATTTATTTATTTTTTTGAGACGGAGCCTCAAGCTATCCCCCTGGGTAGAGTAGAGTGCCATGACATCACAGCTCATAGCAACCTCCAACTCCTGGGCTCAAGCAAGTCTCCTGCCTCCGCCTCCCAAGTAGCTGGGACCACAGGCGCCCGCCACAACGCCTGGCTTTTTTTTATTTTTTTTGGTTGCAGCCATCATTGTTGTTTGACAGGCCCGGGCTGGGGATTCAAACCCGCCACCTTAGGTGTACGTGGCTGGCGCCTTAGCTGATTGAGCCACAGGCACCGGGCCACTAAATTTTTATTTTGAAAAATGTAGTTTTTTTTCATAAAAATGCTATGGCAACATATGTATCATATGTTCACTATTAAGTGATATAATTTTTTCATTTTTAATTTCTAATATGACAAATACTGATAGATATAACCCAAACTAGAAAAGCTCTTGAGGGTCCTTAGATTTTAAGTATTTGTAAAGGGGTTATGAGACCAAAATGTTTGACAGCTGATTTAGGAATACCCCTTCTTCCAGGAAGCCTTCCAATGTTCTCAGGGAGTCTGGTTAGGTGCCTTCCTGTGTACTTTAACAGCCTACATTTCCCCTACTGCAGAAGCCATCGCCATTCAGCTGTTTACTGATCTGTCTTCCCAACTACACTGAAAGCCTTTGTGGACAGGGACTGTGTTTCCCAGCACCTAACACAGAAAGTTCTTGATAAATACTTGTTGGTAAATAAGCATCCAGGGAGCTGTCCCAGTGTTAGTGGGTCTTAATAAGTGCAGCTGGCAGTGGTAGTGGCTCAAAGAGGGGAAGCTGGCTGTCCCCACAGCAATGTGATTCTTATCTTTGTCTCAGAGAAATGGTTAGGGTCTGGGCCTGTTTATACAGGCCTATTTAAAATGGCATCATTTTAATCATAGATTCTAGGTAAAATGTATTCCAAGTTCTAGATTATGGGAATTAGTTATTTTAAAAATTCAAGATGCTTTTCTATTGCGGTGGTAGTGGTGGGGGATGTTCAGATCTCCAAATAGGTTAGAATTTAAGAAAATATTAAATATATGAGAAATAAATATCAAATGAAAAAGTATCTTGATTCTAATATACCTTCTAATTTGGTAGGTATATAGGCTAGAATAGTATCATAAATATCAAGGATAAATCTGACCAATAGGACCCTGTCTTCTTCATAACACTAGCTTACCTATGAATACACACTCTTCCACTTGAAGGATGAAGGAGAAGGACTTCATTAGGATACCCTGCTGGTTTGAGTCAACATTCTATAGCAATAGAAACAGGAATTCTAATGAGCATCTCCTATGCTTTATCCTCTTTTTTTTTTTTTTTTTTTTTTTTTT
>CAUYQV010022965.1:0-65399 GCA_963574575.1 Galagoides demidoff | reverse complement strand
GATACTTTTTCTTCCATTCTTGAGATACTTTGCTAAGAAGAATATGTTCCAGCTCCATCCATGTAAACATGAAGGAGGTAAAGTCTCCATCTTTCTTTAAGGCTGCATAATATTCCATGGTGTACATATACTACAATTTATTGATCCATTCGTGGGTCGATGGGCACTTGGGCTTTTTCCATGACCTAGCGATTATGAATTGGGCTGCAATAAATATCCTGGTTGTAGTGTGATTTTGGTCTTCTTGATATATACCTAGTAGAGGAATTGTAGGATCAAATAGCAGACCTATTTTTAGTTCTCTAAGTGTTCTCCAGATGTCTTTCCAAAAGGAACAGCTTTGGGAATGCAAACTAATACCTTACTTTAAAATATCAATATCATTATAATATATGGTACTTTCCCTTACAAACTTCACCATCTGTTTTGAAGACACCATCAGTTTTGCCTTTCTGTTTTTAAAGATGATGAAAATATTTGATATTATAAATGAATCACATGTGTGGATATTGTAATAGAAGATCACTAATAATTTTTATTCGAAGGTTGCACTCAAAGAATAAAAACTGCAATCTGAAACTTCAGGCATGTAAACTTGAGCAAGTCACAAATTCTGTGATTGCTTTTGTTCTGTACATGATGGGAATGATAATTACTTTGTAGGGTCATAGTAAAGTCATAGCAAGGATCCTAGTATTAGTGCATAAAGAGACAGAACAAAGCCCGAGACATGGTAAGGACAGAGTATGGAAGTGTAACTATTATAATTTTAAAATAAAGACCTTGCTTCTTATTATGGAGTCTCCCAGTGGAACAGTTATTTTTAATCCTTCCCCTTTTCCCCACTTTGGGCAATTAGAGCCTCTTGACCTTGGCTTAATCATTTGGATCCATTTATCTGGGATTTGGGGGCAGTTATACAAAAAGCACAGGATTGTAAATCCTTAGAGATGTCTGTGAGGGTAAGAGTGGTGTTTTATTAATCTGAATTTTCCTGTGGTCTGCTCTGCCCATGACATCAGTTTGCCTTGGTGGGCCTTGCTCCTGACCTCTGGGCCTCTAGCTTTCAGTTGATTTTGTGAGCTTTTTGGCACCGTCCAACAAATTCCATTTTCTCCTTAGGATAGATTTGGTTTATGTACCTTGTAACGAAGAAACTTGATGATTCGGTGTCTTCTCTGTACCCTTTTGTCATTTTACCATTCATTCAAAACATTTACTGAGAACTTCCTGTGTACTGAAAGAAAAACTGCAACATGGCATCATTCCTCTTCAAATTCAGATACTAGGGAAGTATAGTCACCCTAGGATACCCTGACCAAACTGCGATGGATCATACAATCTGTTGATGAATCTAGGGTATTGTTGCAAGTCTCATTTTTTGGGTCTATTGTCAGTGTTTTATGAAAAGTTTTTTAATACAGTACTTTTTCACACCCATTTTGCATGTAGCAAAAACAAATTAGCAGGTGTTTTCCAGGTGTGATGGATTGGTGATTTCTGTTCTGTGGAGACTCCCTAACCACCTGGGGTTGAATTATTCTTATGGCTGGGGCAGTCTGTCTGCTTACACAGGCAGTAAGCCTCGGAGTCCTCCTCTCTCGTATTCAATGTAAACCCAACTTTTCAACTACTAGAAAGAAACCTTAGATGAAATCTGTTTTAACTTTTTTTTTTCTTTTATCCCAGCTCCAGTTTTAAAAATCTGCTTGCTTAGGGTCTAATTTCTCAGGGATTCATTGATCCATTTGTTAGGACCCTTTGTGGTCTTAAACTGTCACGACATCTTGATTCTTGGCTTTGCTCTCTGTTGATTTTCTTTCAAGCCAATGAATCCATAAACTCTGCCTCTATGGAGACAATGCCACTCACTGACCCAAATCTATAGTCATCTCACCGAGGGCATTCTGCTCCCATTTTCCATCTTACAGCCCCTAAACTACTGCCCATTATGAACCAACCATCTGGTTTAATAAAGTTACATTTTGAACAGTATGTCCTGTCATTGAGTGTACGTGATAAATAGCTCCTAAAGGATTCTGTGATGTGTGATGGCTGCTCTGGATGGGGGAACCAATGAATAAAGGCAGGCAGCAAGGAAGAAGGGAGGAAATTTACAAATACCCAACATGAAAAGAGAGAGACGTGTGTGCATACGATTGATGGGAAAACTCTACACTAATTCATCTACTTTTCACATATAGGATTATGTTTTTCTTTGGAGGTTTTATTTTCCATTTAAGCCTTCCCTATACTCTTGTCATAAACTGGATTTTATCTATGTCCAAATTTTTAAGTGAAGAAGGTTAACACGTTGCATGATTTGATTGGGTTCTCACAATTTCCAGCGCTGGGTCTGATCACAGAATGAAAATTATACTGGAAAACAATTTGATTATCATTTCTGAGTTGTAGGATTATAGATATGAGTTGATGGATAATCATAAAAGTGATTTTTATATTTTCAATTTTTCTTAAGCTTCTGTGAATTCTTTTTACAGTAATAAAGAAACTGTAAACATTTTAAAACAATTATGGGTTATACCAGAGGAGTTCAGGTATGATTGATAATTAAAATTTTGCAACTCCACCTCCATTTTCACTATTTTCCCATCTTAGACAAATAAAAATAAAGTTACTTAATTATACACACTGAATACCTTAAGGCAGTGGTTTTCAAACTTTTCAGTTTTAGAACTCCTTTATACTTTCAAAAAAATAGTAAGG
The DNA here is from genome assembly GCA_963574575.1 of Galagoides demidoff. Taxonomy (NCBI): domain Eukaryota; kingdom Metazoa; phylum Chordata; class Mammalia; order Primates; family Galagidae; genus Galagoides; species Galagoides demidoff. The sequence goes on along the minus strand of CAUYQV010022965.1, from coordinate 62,672 downwards.
ATTCCAAAGAATTTTAACTTATATGCCTTCCAGCTATGGATATTTGCCATATTTGAACTTAAAACTATTATTTCCATATTAAAATTTATATTGTCTTAAAAACAAATCAGAGAGATTGGTGATACTCTGTGTATGTGTATGTGTGTGCGTGTACACATGTATGTAGTATATGTATAATCCCTTCTTAGGTGCTATTAAACTTTTGATCTAAAATTGTGTCTTATTAACCTTTGCAATCCCTTTAAGGTATGCACTCCATGAATATTTTTCTAAACTGGACTGAAACAATTAGCTGAAATAACAGTAAACTAGTTAAAAAAGAAAATTACCCTGTTTAAAAACTGCAGTTGCCCACCACCCTTCCTGAAGGTTTTTAAATTTAAAATAAATATATCTGGTGGCATAATTTAGAGAGAGAATATTCAACCATCTTTCATATCACAGGTGTAAGACATTATTTTCCCTTGACAACACCAAAGACTTGCTCAAGTCTTTAAATGTTCAACAGGAAAGAGAGAGGTTATATATAAAACAGAATCTTTCCCTAAAAACTTTCGTACATTTTTTGATATATTAATGGCAAGCATCCTTTTCCTTTCCAGAAGAGGAAAAAGAGCATGAAAGTATATTTTACATCACTGACAAAAAATAAATTCAAGAAATAGTAAATACATTTAAATATGGTCTCATATACCCTGAAGGAAGTGGTGCCTGATTTGGAGGGGTAATTGCTATGGCCAAATAATCTCCTATCTGGAACTTCTACAACTGCAGGGTCATGAACCATCTGTACTCTTTCTGCCAGACATGGTGCTACCAGTCTCCTTACTACAATAGTCAGACCTTTTATCACTATAAAAATGATTGAAAAACTGAAATCTGTGTTTCTTTCTAGCTTCTGGGTCAATTTCTTTTACTAAACTAGTCAGTCCTTTAAAGGTTTCATCCATCCCAGCACAGGTCTGCAACTGACTGGCTGGTACTTCTTGGGGGAATTTGTCCATTCAGTGGTGGTGGCTGTGATCAGTGGTTTCAGAGGTGGTGGCTGTGATCAGTGGTTTCAGAGGTGGTGGCTGTGATCAATGGTTTCAGTGGTGGTGGCCGTGATCAGTGGTTTCAGTGGTGGTGGCTGTGATAAGTGGTTTCAGAGGTGGCAGCTATGATCAGTGGTTTCAGAGGTGGTGGCTGTGATCAGTAGTTTCAGTGGTGGTGGCTGTGATCAGTGGTTTCAGTGGCGGTGGCTGTGATCAGTGGTTTCAGTGGCAGTGGCTGTGATCAGTGATTTCAGTGGTGGTGGCTATGATGTGATCAGTGGTTTCAGAGGTGGTGGCTGTGATATGATCAGTGGTTTCAGAGGTGGTGGCTGTGATATGATCAGTGGTTTCAGAGGTGGTGGCTGTGATCAGTGGTAAAGACCCAGAGTAGCAGTAGGCATGTTTGTTCAAGGTCATTAGCCTTCTCCAGGTCCTTCTTAATTTCCTCCTGGGTAACATGCAATTCTACCTTCTTTCGGTAGCCTGAAAGGCCCTTTCCCTGACCTCTGACCCCAGCAGCAAGCATGAGCACAAAATCCAATGTCAAGTATGCTTTCCACCTGCAAATTTCAACTTTCAACTTGCTATTGACTTATAATTTTCTTCTGCTTACATCTGTGTGCTATAGACGATGAACCTTTGTCCTACAGGTACAGAATATAGATGGGTATAATTAGAAAAGTTCTGCATTTGGAGGTGTAAAGATGAGTCTCAGTACTGACACTGTCTGGCTGTGTGATATTCTCAATTCAGCAACCTGGATTTTCAATTATCTTCCCAATCTAGAATTTGAATTATTATAATTCTGAAACAAAGTTGTGATAATCTTTCAAGAACAGGAGCCTGCCTCCTGCAGGTGATTTTAATATTAAGAATTATCAAAAGGCCTTGAGAAGACACCCTAAGTACATTTCCTAATGTTATTTCTTTGCATGCAGCTAGGACTTTCACTGGGTTAAAACTATAAACCCTTTACTATTAGCTGTATTGCAAAATATTTTTATATGCACAATTTTTGGAGGCAAGAGTAGGAAATGTAAAAGGGAAAAAAAATTTCTCTTTTATGAACATTATTTGCCTTCTAGGTTAGTAGAATGGGTAAATATAGACAACATTGAATTTCAGATATTTTTGTTTTTAACTAAATTTTGATATTTGGGCATTTGGGAAAATTTTTCCTTGTATTTCAGTTTTCAAAGGACAAAAATTATTTAAAGAATTTTTACTTATCAACTCATTAATTTTCTTATGATAATAACTCATTGAGAGACAAATGGATCTGGGATATGCTCAATTTATATGTTGAAATTGTGTATCTTTCTTGGACTACATTGAGGTGTATGGCTCTTTTGTGAATGTTCCATGTGCCCTATTTAACCATTTTCACATTCCTTCAGAGTTTTGACATAAAAAGTTGAAATAAGAAGGTTTACATTATTGAATAAAGCAACAAAAAAGTGGAAGAATTCCAGGAGGAAGTTAAAAAAATACCTTGAGAGTAGAGATTGCTCAATCTGTCTATGTTTATAAATGTTATCCTTTTTGTACCATAAATTGCCTGTTGGTTATTTACCTGAAGTTGAAAAGCAAAGGTGATGTCTAGGAGAATTGAGCATGACTTCAATTTTTGCTTTGGGCTAACAAAGAAAAAAATGAGAAAGAGAATTAGAGATAGAGGTGGAGGTAGAGATGGGGAGGGGGCGGAGGGAGAAGTAGAAGGCAGAGGAAGAGGGGGAGCTGGTGTTAAGTTTGGTGTGCTTCTACCTCTCCTGCTGGCCATAACCCAACTAGTGTATTTATTTATTTTTCTGTGTGTATTTATGGTGCTCCCTGACCCTAGGACCACGGGGCTTTGGCCTAGGAATCCCCCATTGTTTGGATCATAAATTATTATACTTTACTTTCATTTGGAACTTGCAGGTATTTCAATAAACCATCAGTAAGATACAATGTTTGGTAATATAGACTTACCAAGCCATTTTCATGTTGACAGATATTTCCTTTAATCTAAAAAAAAAAAAAAAATCTGACTATTAATGCTGAGGTTTATGTACCATGGTAGCTTAACTCTGTCACTGTAGTGCAGGTGGAAGACTAAAACCTTTGATGGAGTTCATCAGTTCCATTATAATAATATTAATTATTGTTGATAATGGAATTTTTTTTTTTAGTACTGATATAATCTTTTTACTAATTATTGGTCTGTTCAGGATTTCTCTTTCTTCTGATTCAAGCTTGGGAAATGGTGTGTTTCTAAAAACTTAGGCATTTCCTCTAAATTTTCTAGTTTGTGTGCCTGGAGGTTTATGTGGTAGTCTCTCACGATATGTTGTATTTCCATAATATCAGATGTACTGTGTCCTTTTCATTTCTGATTGAGTGTATTTGAATCCTTTCTCTTCTCTTCCTGGTTAATCTAGTTAGTGGTTTATCTTTTTAAAAAATTATTTCAAACCATCAATTTTCATTTCTTTGATCTTTTGTATTTTTTATTCTTTTGGTTTCAATTTTATTCAGTTCTGCTCTGATCTTTGTTAGTTCTTGTATCCTTCTAGCTTTGGGTTTGTTCTTCTGTTTGTAGTTCCTTGGCGTATCAGTAGGTCGTTAATTTGTGGTGCTTCTGTCTTTTTGATGTAGGCATTTAGTGCGAGGAATTTTCCCCTTATGTATCCCACAGATTTTGGTTGCTTGTGTTATTTTTGTCATTTTATTTGAAAAATTTTTTGATTTCCATCTTGATTTTGCCATTGCCCCAAAGACTGTTCAGAAGAAAGTTAATTTACATGCATTTTTATAGTTTTGAAAGTTTCTCTGGGAATTGATTTATAGTTTTATTCTGCCATAGTCTGAGAAAGTAAATGGTATGATTTCACTTTTTAAAAATTTTCTGAAGTAGTTTTGTGGTCTGACATATAGTTTTTGGGTAGAATGTAAACTTCTGCTAGGTTGATTTGTTCTAGAGTCCTGTTTAGGGCCAGTGTTTCTTTGTGGATCTTCTGTTTTGATGATCCATTGGGTTCTGTCAGTGGGGTGTTGAAGTCCCTGACTATTATGCCATTGATGTTTACTTTTTTCCTTAAGATAAATAGTATTTGTTTTATGAATCTGGGAACTCCTGTGTGCATATATATTTCGGATAGTTATAACATGTTTTTGAGTGGATACTTTTATCATTATGTAATGTCCTAATGACCACCTTTGTCTTATTTACTGTTATTGATTTGAAATCTATTATATCTGGTATAATTATAGCTGCAGCTACTTATTTTTGGCTTCCATTCATATATAATTATTTTTCTATCCCTTTACTCTGAGTCTATGAGAATCTTTCTGAGTTAAATAGGTTTCCTGAGACAGAATATATTTGAGTTGTAGTTTTCTTGAATCTATTCCCCCAATATACATCTTTTAACTGGGATTTTTAGACCATTTACATTCAATGTTAGTACTAATAGGTGAGATGCTACAGCAGTCATCATGATGATTATTACCTGCTTTGTTTTCTTTCTTGTGTTACTGTTTAATAAGAGCTATGCATTTGTTACTTACATTTGTTTTTACACTGGTCATATTGTTCTGTTCAATATATAGAACACTTTTAAGTATTTATTTTAGGACAAATCTAGTGGTGATAAATTCCCATAGTGTTTGCTTGTCTGGGAAAGTAAGCTTTTGTGCAATTTAGTTTTGCAGAATACAAAATTCTTGGCTGATAGTCATGTTTAAAATGACTAAAGATAGGACCCCCTTCCTTCTGACTTGTAAGATTTCATCTGAGAAGTGTATTAGTCTGACGTGTTTCCACTGAAAGCTATTTGATGCTTTCATCTTGCAGCTTGTAGAATTTTCTCCTTTACTTTGGCCTTGGATATGACCTGTTTGTAATTAATCTTCCAGGAATTTGTTGACCTTGTTTTATCCAGATGTCTAAATCTCTAGACCATAGATGTCTCTTCCATTATTCAGTCTTATACGTTTTCCACACTTTCATGCTTTTTGCTTTTTCTTCTCCCTTGGGAATACTTTACATAGTTTCATAATTCACAAAGATGTTGCTCATTCTTCTTGATAACTGTTGGGTTAATTCAAAAACCTTGTCTTCACATGCTGAAATTCTTTTTTCTGCTTGATTTTCTCTCTTGTTAAAATTAGGGAGCCAGCAACATATACTGGGGCTGACAGGTTCAAACCCAGCCCAGGCCTGCTAAACAACAATGACAACTACAACAAAAAAATAGCCAGGTGTTATTGTGAGCGCCTGTAATCTCAGCTACTTGGGAGGCTGGGGCAAGTATGCCATAGTACTCTACAGAGGGTGACATACTGAGACTGTCTCAAAAAAAAAAAAAAAACAAACCCAAAACTTTCCACTATTAGTGAATTTTGTATTCATGTCCTTAATTATTTATTTACTTTTGTTTCTTTTCTTTTCTTTTTTTTTTTTTTTGAGATAGAGTCTCACTTTGTCACCATCACCAGTAGAGTGCTGTGATGTCACAGCTCACAGCAACCTCCAACTCTTGAGCTTAAGGGATTCTCTTGCCTCAGTCTCCAGAGTAGCTGGGACTATAGGTGCCCACCACAATGACTGTCTATATTTTGTTGCAATTTTCATTGCTGATTTAGCTGGCTGGGGCTGGGTTCAAACCCACCACCCTCAGTATATGGGGCCAGTGCCCTACCCACTGAGCCACAGGTGCTGCCCTATTTACTTTTATTTCTTTTCCTAGTTGTTTTTCAACTGTCTCATTGATCCCATTGAGCTCACCAGTGATTCATATTTTGAATTCCAAATTTGACACTTAAAAAAGTTCTTTTTGTTTGAAGTCTACTGCTGGAGACCTAGTGTGATCCTTTGGGAGTGTTAAAACAACCTGCTTCTTTATATTCCCAATGCTCTTATGCTGGTTTCCTCTCATCTGTAACCTTTCCCCTGAGCTCAAAACAGATGGCTTTCTAGTTACCTTCTCCTCTGTTAGGCACCCAGCTACTCACTCAGTGGAGAAAGGGACATTGACTTTTGACTCATGAAAATAGGTACTCACTGTAGTGTTGCTGGGAATTTGGATTGATGGACCTCAGACCCTTGAGAGTGTTGCAGTACCAGCAGTGGTGGCACTATGTTGGGTAATCCCCAATTTCCAGGCCCCTGGATGGCATACTTGAGTCTTGGTGGGACGAGGCTAAGACCAAACTTCTGAACTTGGTCTCAAGCTTCACTGGGTTCAGATGCTGCTGCAATAGTGGAAAAACATATCATGCTCAGGGATCTGTACAGTCAACATTGTTAAAATGCACATACTACCCCAAATGATCTTCAGATTCAATAGAAATTTCATATTCCACATATCTAAAAAAAAATAATTCTACATTTCATTTGAAAGAAGAAAAGAGAACTAATAGCCAAAACATTCTTAAGCAAAAAGAACAAATCTAAAGGCACAGCATTACTAGACTTCAAACTATACTTCAAGACTATAGTAACCAATACAATATGATATTGGTACAGAAATAGAGCCATAGACCAATAGCAAAAAATAGAAAACCCAGATATAAAATGACCTACCTCTGGTCAAGTGATCTTTCATAAAGCAGACAACAACATCTGGGGAAAATAAAACAACATTGAGGAAAATAAGCCAGCCAATCAATGGTGCTGGGAAAACTGGATAACCACATGCAGAAGAATGAAATAGGACCCTTATCTCTCACTACTCACAGCAATTCGTTCAAGATGAATAAAAGATTTAGATATAAGGCATGAATCCATAAGGATTCTAGAGGAAAATGTATACAAAAAACTTCTCTAGGTATCAACTTAGACAATCACAGCAACAGCAAAAATAAAAAAAATGAGATTTGATTAAACTATAAAGCTTCTGCACAATAATACCCAGGTGCTGCCCAACCCTGGATATTATTATCAAGGAAATAACAGCATAAACAGACAACATACAGAAAATATGGGCCACATCCATGTTACAAACATCCAATTTATGTATGACTCACACTTACAAAATGGGACTATTACAGGTAATAGGTAAATGTACCTGTTCTAAATTACATAAGAATTTACATAAGAACAAACCTATAGAACTCCTCTCATTCATAGCCTGGGGACTGTTTGTATTCAAAAGTTATACTTTCAGCAAAGGGCTGTGAACTAGAATCTACAAAGAACTCAAGCAAATTAGCAAGAACAAAATAAATAACCCCATTAAAAAAGTAAGAAAAGACATAAACAGAAGCTTTTCAAAAGAAGATAGTCAAATGGCCAATAAACATGAAAAAATTTTCAACGTCCCCATTTGTGAGGGAAATGCAAATTTAAACCACAATGAGATATCACCTTACTCCAGTTAGAATGGCTTTTATTAAAAAGTTTGAAAACAACAGATGCCAGCATGTCTGCAGAGAGAAAGGATTGCTTATACTCTGTTGGTAGGACTGAAAATTTGTATAACCTCTATGTAAAACAGTAGGAAGATTCCTCACAAAGGTAAAAATAGATTTATTATCCACTACACCAAGCCCATTACTGGGTATCTACCCAAAGGGAAAGAGGTCATTCTATGTAAAAACACCTGCACTCAAGTGTTTATTGCAGCACAATTTACAGATGCAAAGATGTGGAATCACAATCAACCCTGTGCACACCAATCAACCCAGTACTACTCAGCCATTAAGAGATGAATTAATACCTCTTGCAACAATTTGTGTGTAACTGGAGACCATTCTCCTAAGTGAAGTATCTCAAGAATGGAGTCACAAACCCCTCATGCGCTCACTATTTAATTGGAAATAACTGATGAGCACACGTGTGCACAGTGGGAAGTAAAACTCAGTGGAAATAAAATGGTAGAGGGAAGGAGGGAAAGGGCACACCCCTTATGGGTATAATAAACACTCTTTGGATGATGGGCACACCTACAGCAGTGACTCATACATTACGAAGAGATCCATGTACCTGAAAACACTTGTACCCCCTTAGTATTTTAAGATTATAAAAAAAGAGTGACTCTTCTTCATCAACCCTGGGTATTATTTATTTATTTATTTATTAGAGACAGAGTCTCACTTTATCACCCTTCATAGAGTGCTATGGAATTACAGCTCACAGCAACCTCCAGCTGTTGGGCGATTCTCTTGCCTCAGCCTCCCAAGTAGCTGGGACTACAGGCGCCTGCCACAACACCTGGCTATTATTTTGTTGCAGTTTGGCCGGGGCTGGGTTTGAGCCCACCACCTCAGTATATGGGGCCAGTGCCCTACTCACTTAGCCACAGGTGCTGCCCAACCCTAGGTATTATTTTTAAAGTTTATGTCCTCATCAATTTGATATGTGAAAAATGGTAACTTTTCATTTCCGTATCTATACTTAGGTGTGAAGGTGGGCCTCTTCTCATATTTTATTGATGGTTATATTTATTTTATTCATTGTCTAATAAGATTTTCATCCATCTCTATGTTTGGCCAAGGGGAGTACTTTGAAGGTGAGCACAGTAATATTCAGCCATGAGGTATATAACACTTTTTCTAGGATGAGTTCACAAGCTTGATTGTCTGACCTTGTCAAGTGGCAGCTAACAATCTATTTATATCTCTGATTTTTTTCAAAATCACCCTTGTAAGAAGCTTTCTCATCTGTGCACACCAGGGCTTCTGATCTGTGTTTTAGTGTCCCACCTGTACCTATGAGTAAACGAGAGGTACTATGAAGTTGAGGACGTCTTCTTACACTGTTTGAGATCAAAACAAAAAAGAAAAGGGAGCTCAGGAAATAAGAACAATGCAAGGAATGAGAGAAAATTTGAATCACCATTACCCTTTGAGAGATGAAAGAAGACATAATAAAGGAAGATTAGAAAATTTAAAAAGAATACACAAAAGATTTTAGAAATAAAAAAATAATAGCAGACATTTAAAAATTCAACAGGAAGTTTAGAAGAGAAAGTTGAAAAAATCTCTTTTTAAATAGAAAAATTACCACAAAGGAAATGTAAAGTAGCAGAAAAAAATAAAATAAGAGAAATAATCACGGTGTTCAAGATCTGGTTATTTGGACAAAGAAAGAACAAAGAATGTGGAAGATAGAAAGTTTTCAAAGAATTTTAGTAAATGTTCCACAATTAAAGAATTTGAGTTCAAGTTTAAGAAAACCCTAGGATGGCTGTTCAGTCATTGCAAAAAGAGTGATGCCAATGCACGTTATCATGAAATTTGTAAAAACTATCAACAGGGTTGAGCACCTTTACTTTGAAAGTCCAAAATCCAAATGCCCCCAAATCCAAAACTTTTAGAGCAGTGATATGACACCATAAGTGGCATATTTCACACCTGGTCTCATGTGACTGATTGCAGTCAAAACATAGTCACAAAGTACACAGCTTATTCACTGCCTACCAGGGAAAAAGTCCTTTCTGTCCTTCAGCTGTGAAAGAGCCCAAATGACAGGAATGGAATCGAGGTGATTATGACAGTGATGATGAAGATGAAGTTAGCACTGTAGAGAACTTGACTGTGAAATGTGTGATGGGATTATTAAAGGATCAGAACCTGGGTGGTGCCTGTGGCTCAGTGAGTAGGGTGCTGGCCCCATATACCAAGGGTGACAGGTTTGAACCCAGCCCTGGCCAATCTGCAACAAAAAAATAGCCAGGTGTTGTGATGGGCACCTGTAGTCCCAGCTACTTGGAAGGCTGAGGCAAGAGAATCACCTAAGCCCCAGAGGCGAAGGTTGCTGTGAGCTGTGACACCATAGCACTCTACCAAGGGCAATAAAGTGAGACTCTGTCTCTAAAAAAGAAATTAATTAATAAAATGAAGGACCATAACATGATGCATTCATGACAAAACAAGAAATCATGTTAGTTTATAAAATCAAAGAGAATGTTGTAAGACAAATACTGGTGTTGATGAGGCATATGACTGTGGAGGCAACATTTAAAAAACACATCCAGGAGGATGCCTCCTCATCCCCAGAGGATCCACTTCCCGATCTCAGCTGCTTCTGATGTTTCTTCTCACCTAAAAAAAAATACAGTGTACAATAACTTTAATCAAAACACAGTACTCTACACGGAGACTGAACCCCTGTTCTTGTTTGTTGTTGTTTAACAGTTGATACAGGGACTCTGGTGATGCTACTTAGCACAGTTTGATAAACCTGAATGCATTATTTTTCCCATATTAATGTTATGTCATATTTTTTATTGTTAGGTACTATGTGTGACCAAGTATAATAAAATGATTGCTTATTGGAAGTGCAGAAAATCAGGGTCAGGAATGATAGGGATGCCAGACATCTACAGATTATCCACATGGATGCCTGAGACAATGACATCTTAGTTTTCTGATGGTTCCATGTACACAGACTTTGTTTCATGCATAATTTCCAAAATTGTATAAAGTAAACTTTGGGCTACATGAATAAGGTATATATGAAACATAGATGAATTTGTGTTGAGACTTGGATCCCGTCCCTAACATATCTCAGTATGTATATACAACTATTTCAAAATCCAAAAATTCCAAATCTGAAGTGCTTCTGGGTATAAGCATTTTGAATAAGGGATTCTCAACTTGTATCTGCTTTCTATGAAAAGTAACACTTCCAATATTTTTAAAAGAAAATGGATGTTATCTTAAAAATTGAGGTAAGGAGGGTTTCTTAAACACAAAAGGGGGAAAAAAGCAACAGAAAAGGATAATACCAATACGTTTGTTTATATCAAATTGTTAAATTCTTTGTATCAAAAGCTCCCATTAAAAAACTGGAAAAGGTAAGCTGCAGACAGGAAGAAGATATTTTCAAAGCATACAACTTACAAAGAATATTATCTAGAATATATAAAGAACTCATTGATTTGTGAGGAACAACAAATTCTTTCTTCCCTCCCCCCCACATACACACTGCTATCATGAATAGACAGAGAATGGGCAGTGAATTAAGGAGGCATTGCTAAAGGCTAATAACCGGAGAAAATGTCTGCAGCCCCACTTCATAAATAAATAAATAGTAGGGTACTGTATTTGCAAATTAAAAAATGTAGGAGAACACTCTCCTAAGTCACAAGAATGGAAAATCAAGCATCTCATGTACTCAATACTAAGTTGAAACTTGTAGATTAACAATGTGTTAATATAAGACAAAAGTGCAATTAAGTTTGAGAAGGGAGGAGGGGGAAAGAGGGTTTGGTAAGTTTCCACCTAAGTTTCTTAGGTGAAGGTCACCACTCCAATTTGGACTTTTCCTTACAGAGGCAAAGAATGTAACCTAATCATGTGTGCCCTCACATTAACGTAAAATCTAAAAAAAAGAAACAAAATAAACTTATATGGAAAGATTTTAAAAAGCAAATGGCACTCTAGCCTGGGCAATAGAGTGAGACCCTGTCTCCAGTATAAAACAAACAAAACAAAAAGCAACAAAAAACTGTAAGAGAAAATCAAATGTTTCAAGGATAAGGGAAAACCAGAAATTCTAGTCCTTGGTATTGGGAGTATGAACTAGTCCTGCTAGTTTAGCAAATAATTAGGCAGTTTCCAGTAAAAGTGAAGATGCAAATTATCTTTGGCTAGCAATTGTAGCCTGAGGGAATGCTGGTATGTGCTTACAAGGGCCTGTACAAAAATGTTTGCTGTAACACTGTAATACTGAAAAGTCTGAATGGCCACTATAGGAAGATAATGAATTGTGTTGGGAAGTACTATTCAATGTTTATACAAAAGAAAAAGTGAAGGTCAATAGCCTGATGTGATCAGAATAAATCACATCCAGAACATAATTATTGAGATAAAAGAGAAATTACAGATGATATGTATAGTATATTATCATTTATATAAAATTTCTAAGGATACACAAGGAAAAACAATGATTGCATTGCTGGGTTCTTTCTCTAGGGACATGGCCCTCTTCTCACCTAAGGTGCCCAAATCTGTGAATTGTTTTAGTTCTAAAAACTGGGTAAATGTTTGTGAATAATCACTATGGCATCCTTTCCCCCCACATTTCTGCCAAGGTACATACGTTTTTATTTTATTTTATTTTATTTTTGAGACAGAGCCTCAAGCTGTCCCCCTGGGTAGAGTGCCATGGCTTAACTGCTCACAGCAACCTCCAACTCCTGGGTTCAAGAGAGTCTCCTGTCTCAGCCTCCCAAGTAGCTGGGACCATAGGCGCCCACCACAACACCTGGCTATTTTTTGGTTGCAGCTGTCATTGTTGTTTGGTGGGCCCGGGCTGGATTCTAACCCACCACCTTAGGTGTATGTGGGTGGTGGCTTAGCCACTTGAGCCATAGGCGCCGAGCCGGTACACACGTTTTTAATTATCACTGAGATCAGGAAACCCAATTTCATTGCAGCATCTTGCAGCATCTTGCTGTGTTATCTTTGGACTGTATGTGTCAGCCAGAAGAAAGCTATTCATGTATATACCCTCACCAATATATTTTTAATGCCTTTAGTGCAGTAAAGGATTTCTGAGCCCTCTATTTTAAAAGTTTTGAACACATATATTCATAAGAGTTACACAAAGCTAAAGACTATCTTATTTGGCATCACATTTTTATCAATAGTGCATTCACGGTTGTTGAATTTACTGTTTTCATTATCTAGTTTTTGTTACACACATATTACTGACTTTCATTGATGAAGGAGTTAGGATGTATTCAATAAGGGACTTTAAAAACCTGTGTGACCCTAAAAAAGATGGAGACTTCACATCCTTAGTATTAACCTAGATGGATGTAGGACACATTATTCTTAGTAAAGCATCACAAGAATGGAGAAATAAGAATCCTATGTACTCAGTTCTGATATGAAGACAATTAAAGTCCTGGTACACAGTGGGGGTGGGAGATGGGAAGAGCTGAGAAAAGGAAGGAGGGAGGGTGGCATGGGGGGTCAAGGGATAGGGTTCACCTTTTGGGGGCGGGACACAAATATAAGAGGGTCCTTATCTAACAAAAGCAATCAAATTAACCCGCTTCTGTGTACCCTCAATGAATCCCCAACCATTAAAAAAAAAAAAAAACCAAAACCAAACAAAGAAAAAAACCGGTGTGACCATGTAAAAGGAAGGCAATGAAATTTGGCAATGATTTATTTTAAAGATTTAAATTTTTAATTTTTTAAATTTAATTTTTAATATACATTAAACTGTATACATTTATGGGCACAATGTGAAGATTTGATATACTATGTGGAATGCTTAAATCAAACAGATTAACATAACCTTCACCTCCCTTATTTTTTGTGGTAAGACATTTATAATTTACTCACAGTGATTTTGAAATATGTCCTTAAATTGTGCACAAATTTGACCTTGAGAAGAAGCATCACCATTACAGAATGCTTTATTTTATTTTTGAAGCGCATTTACAAGTTGCTCGGCAGTTTACTTTTGTTATTTGAGCATCACATCCTAGGTTTTCGACCAGCTTGGCACAATTGGTGATTTCATCCCTATACATGCAGGGATTAGCTAACATGAAATTAAAAAGTCAAATAAAATGCTGCTTCTTGGATTAAAGTATTAGTCATCCAAACTATTTAAAGGAAGGCCCATTTACTCTTTTATATTCTTTTATGCAAAACTCAGTACATAAAAAAGAGGTGATTGGCTTAAATGTTTAACAGACGCAACTGATATAGCAGAGTGTTCTCAAAACAGAGCTTTATGAAACCAATTTCCCTACTCTGTGCCAAGGTATACAATTAACAGAAACAAACTTAATTCCCCATGTATCTCAGGTGCTACTGATTTAGTCCTCTGTGTGTGTGTGCGTGTGCACTAGTATATATAGTCACACAATGAATGGATTATACAAAGGGGCAAGTCCTGCAAAGAGGGAATATAAATTCATTTCACACGGCATCCAAATTTTACAGTCTGGTGGAGAGTTGCAACCATATGAAGAAATACTGTCCTTTACCAGCAATGATTCTGGTGTGCATATTTATGTGTAGATGTGGTATCTAGGGATTAATGGAAGACTTGCTGGAACCTTCAACATGTGTGCGTAAAATAGCCCAGAGTTCTTTTTCAGGTGCCAGCTTCCCATGGTGTGCAATTGTTAGGAAGGAATCATGTGAGGTGAGTGTGTAAGTATGGGTGTCAGCAGGAGCTATACTGGGCAGAAGACCACCAAGTTTTGCTTTCATATATTTTTTGGCTTTTATTTAGTGATAGGAGTAAATTGAGCTAGTCCCTATTCAAGAATGTATAATAATAATTATAATATATATTATAATAAAGAATTCTCAGTTTAGTTTTTATACATTTGCCTTTTTTCTCTCTGAGAGAAACAAACCAATAAGGAGGCACTAGAGGGAGTTTAATGAAAACTTTATCTCGGTGTTGACTTGGCCTAACCTTGCTTCCCCTGAGTACCTCAGTGTCTATCTTCACCACTTCCAAATGGCCGATGAACTTACCACTTCATTTTGGGTTCTGTTTTTGTTGCCAAGAACAGGAAGTGGTAAAGGGGATCCCAGGAGCAGAGCGGGGACATACATGTGTCAGGGCAGAGTCTGAGACTGCCTCTCACAGTAAGGGGATGGTCAGTGCAGATATCATCTCTTACAGATGCAGAATGGATCTTACCTACTGCAAAGCCCATTATCACAGTGATCAGGGCAGTCTCCACATGGTTTTCCGGCTTTATATGGAGTCATCATGGTTCCCCCATTGTTTCTCCCGGCAATAGAATATTTAAAGGATTAATGACAACATTAATGAATATGAGATTGTGCCATGTGGATATACAGCCAGAATCACAGGGGCTCACTCAAAAAAAGGGAAAGAAAGATTTCTGAATCTTGGTGCTGTTGTAACCCAGCCCTCTTTCCCCTGCCCACTCCTGTTCCCCAGCCCGCACCGGGTGCCCCCACCCGCGCCCGCCCCGTTCCCGCCGCCACCCCGGGCCCCCCAGAGGGGACGCCCGGGCCGGGCGCGGGTGGGGCCAACTGGTGAGGGCTGGGGAACAGGAGTGGGCAGGGGAAAGAGGGCTGGGTTACAACAATATATGTGAAACTTTTTCTGTATTGTACATTTCTCAATATTTTGTTATAGTTGTTATTGGTTTTATCTTCTAGTTTTCATACAAATAGTATGAGAGGTTTACACTTCATAATTATTGTATTAGGGTATTCTGAATTTGTATATATACTTACTTTTATTAGACAATTTTATAAGTTCAAATCTTTTCTTATTACATATTAGCATTCTTTTCATCCATATTTAAGAATTCTCAGTAGCATTTCTTATAATATCAATCTTATGGTAATGAATTCACACAGATTTTTTTTTTCTGAAAAAGTCTATCTCTTCTTTATGTATTAAAAGAGCTTTGCTGAGGGTGGTACCTATAGGCAAAACACCTATATGCTTCTGGCCAAAAAAGCCATTTGAGAGAGAGCAGTGAAATAACTTTCTGCAGGCATACTTAAGAAACTGAGGCAGAATCCTATGTGGCCAGATTAGCTGCAGGCCTAACATGACCAAGGCTTTGGCTGGAATAGCATTTTCAGACTGCGTTAAGGAATTAAGGTTGACTTTATAAGGCCTATGAAAAAGCCCTTTGGAAAACTGGCCAGATACCCATCAGAAACTTTTCCTAATCTGTGGTAAGTGACAAAGGTCACTTACTGATGGGTCTGGGAATGGAGTAACCTTTCCTGATCTATGGTAAGTGATGAAGGTCGCTTACTGAGGGGCCTGGGTTCCTGATCCATGGTAAATGACGAAGGTTGCTTGTTGACAGGTCTGGGAATGGTAATGTCATGCAGGTATCTAATGGCACAGAGGAAACGTGGGCTTATGAAAGGCTTTTGAGAAGTCCAGCCTGAGAATTCCTTGTAAAAGGCTCCAGCAAAAACTCCCCTGACTTAGGGTCTACATAGGAGCAGAGGTTTGCACACAAACTCCTATGTGCCCAAGAAGTTTCCCTATGCTTTGCTTAAGGATTCAAAGTAACTGCCTCCAAATGGCATGGTCAGTAGAACAGACATTCAAATCATCTCTGTCCCCTGTAGCCTCAGGCTTCATCAGATAAGAACAAAGAAAGTAATAACTGACAACATGTTCTTCATTAAGTTATTTTAAACTGGGTTATACTGAAAGGATTATGCTTAAAGTTGTATTTTGGGTGGATTATCATATTACCAGGGAGGAGCTACTTACAGGGCGGGTGGTCATAAGCTGTTTAAGTGGATCAATGAGGTCATTGCTGCATTGTGCTCATGTATAAAATTGCCTATATAAACCAACTGAAAATAAAGAAGTTTGCCATTTTGCCTGAGCGAGCAGATGGTCACTTTTATTTAAAACACAATTTCAATAAGCGTGCTTATTCTTTGCAACATCACTTTTCCATGAGATCCTTATGGCAACAGGTGCCTGTGGCTCAAAGGAGTAGGTAGGGCACTGGCCCCATATGCTGGAAGTGGCAGTTCAAACCCAGCCCTGGCTAAGAACTGCAAAAAAAAAAAGCTTTGCTGAGTACTGTATTCTTGATTGGTAGGGTTTTGTTTGTTTGTTTGTTTGTTTGTTTCCTTTAGCATTCTAATATTTTTTCTCACTCCTTGTCTTGTAAGATTTACAGTCTCTGTCTTCTACCAGGTGTATAAGAATGGCCTCTATATCCATATGGTATTTTCAATTTTTCTCTTGTTTCCGAAGGAGCTCAGAAAATTTCACCCCAAAAGACTTTAGGATAAAGAGTATTTTGAATGAAAAGCCCTTAGAGATTAACAGGTTATAAAAAGCCTTCTTTCTATCTTCATAAAACCTGACCAATCAAACAGAACAGTTGACTTCTCTTCTCCTCCCTGTATTCTTAATACATTGCAGGAATGAGGATCAATAATGCAACCAGTCCTGGCCCAAACCACTTTATGATAAACCCTGTATCCCAGGTTAATTTAGTTTCCAACGAGGATCATGTATAAGTCAGTCTATTTTTTCCCTATCCATTCATTCTCCCAAGTATCTATTCAGCCTCCCCAGTAAACATTCATTGCCCCTGAACAGAATTACTTATTTTTCTCATCTTTCCCTTCCTTTTAAATGAGGGGATATAAGCTTCTTAACTCTACTTGGAAATTTGGTAATACTCTGTAGTTCCTTCTACGCACACAGTAAGTAAATCTCTTTCTTTTAAATATCTGCCTTGTTGTGAGTTTATCTTTCAACAAATCTTTGAGGGTAAGGTGGCAATTTCCCATCACTCTCATATTGCTTTTAGAATTTTATCCTTGTCCTTGATCTTTGAGAGTGTGAATATTCTATAACTCACGAAAGTCTTATGTTGGTTGAATCCAATTGATGCCCTTTAACCTTCCTGTACCTAAGCATTTACATATATTTCCAGGTTTATAAAGTTTTCTTTTATTTTGTTAACATGATTAACAGTCAATTTATTATTAGTGCTGTCATTTCAACACATAGTTAGCAAACAGAATATGGTATATTAAAAAATAGCAATTGAGTTCTGGTGATGAAACAAGAATCATGCTATTCTTCATAGCAGAGATGAAGCTACTAGTCCAAGATCATTGAGGCAGTTTTGCTACTTGCTGTCTGTGTCACCTTTTGCAAAGTCATAGCACTTAACGCAGTGTCTACACATGGGCAGCACTCAGTAAGTTTTTTTTTTTTTATTATTTTTAAATAAATTTTATACATCTTTCTCATTCTTGACTTCCTTTACAATGACAATAACACTTACATTTACTCTTTTTATGTTATTCCATAGATCTCATAAACTATCTTTAAATTTTATCATTCTTTTTTCTTTCTGCATATTTCCAAATAGTCTTCAAACACACTGACTCTTCTGTTTAATTAATTCTGCTCTTCTAATTTATTTTTAAGAAGATAAATATAATTTTATAATACTTTAATATAACAAAAATATAATTTTAGAAGATTTTCTAGATCTTCTAATATATTTTAAGCTCATTCATTTTATTTTTAGCTCTAGAATTTCTCTTTGATTTTTTATTGTTATATTAATCTCTTTCTTAAATTTCTCTGATAAATTTCTGAATTGTTTCTTTGTGTTTTCATGAAGTGTCTTGAACTTCCTCAAGACAAATATATTGAATTCACTGCCTCAGAGATTACAAATATACATTTCCCATGGTCAGTTACTTGCATTTTAGTCCATTTGATGATGCTATATTTTCCTGAAAATTTTCATATTTGTGGTTGCATTTCAATGTCTTGGCATTAAAAAAATTAGATATGTATTACAGTTTACACAGTCTAGCTTTATTTGCACCTACTCTTTTTCAGAGGATCTTTAAAAATTTTAAAGGAGTCATACTATTGTGTTTCTTAAGCCCTGTCAGCAGCAGAGAGTGCTTAAATGTCAGGTTTGATACAACTGTCTCATAGACTCTGTAGTCTCCAGTTGTGCCTGAAGCTCTTAGCTTTCTAGTCAAATGTAGCAGGGCACATCCATAACCTATAGTTGCTATGGCTTTGATACTGCTGAAAGGTTTTCAAGGACTAAGGCTACTTTTGTCTGGTAAGGATGCAGTGTTCTATGGGAGAGAGTGAGGCTAGTTTGTCTCTACACTGCCACATTGGAATAATATGACTGATTTCTATGTATACATACTTGTAGCTCACTAAATTTCAATAAGTGTTTTCTGAATTCTATGGCAGTCCTTTAGTATACTTTCTTACTTCTTACTATTGCATATTCATAGTTTCTTATGGTGGTCTCTTAATTTCCTGCTTCTTCCTAACCCTTGTACACTTGTGTTAGTGTTTTCTGCATTTGAGGAAAGAGCCAATTGGCCTTTACAGCTGTCCCCTGCCAGAGAGAGACCTTCTTTAGTTAATATAATTTGGGTTTCTGGATAAACGAGCTGGTAATAGCCATGGACAGGCAGTTTTCTGTTGGGTAATGTACTTGGGCCACAGCTTTTGCTCTCAGGTTCAATGGGGTTGCTGACTGGGCACTATGATGGGTCTTTGATCAGGCTGGGTTGCAGCTTGCAATTAGAAGATAGATAGCTCAGGCTCCAACGTTAGGAGTTGACTTAGGGCAGGTGAGTCCAGAGGCCATGTTCCATAGAAATACACAGTTGATACGTGTGTCCCTGCCTGAGAAGAAGATGGGTTGAGGTGCTGGGGCTGAGCAGCGGCAATTGGATAGGGATTCAAACAAATGGAACTTATAACTGGATTTCTGGATGTGACCAGCTCAGCTTGAGGATGTCCTTATACTATTGAGTCATATCTTCAATTGGACACCACTACTGGAAGGAAAAGAAAGCTACCACCAATATCTATCTACTCAGTGGTCATACTCAGCCCCACCCCCTTTCTTTGTTTTTTTTTTTTTTTTGGTGTGGTTTGTTTGTTTAGTTTTCTTTGTTTGTTCACCTGACTATAGGCAGTCTCACTTTGCAGTTACCTCTAATAATTCCCATGGATTGAAACAGTATTGGGCCCACTGAGAAATGTCCTAGTATACTGGAAAAGCTGAATGTCCCACCTTAGGCTCTCTTTTCCAACTTGTGAGGTTATGACTGTTTGAAATCACAGTTAGAGCAGATAGAAACTATGGTCTAAGGGGAAACCTCCCAGTGTGACACTTTGATTATCTGGAAGAAGGGAGATGAGGGCAAAGCAAGACAATTCCTTGTACCATTCCCATGTTTTTAGGAGGTGATTCAATGGTCCACATCTGTGTGTTGGTTTTATTTCCAAATTTTAGGATTTTCACAAAGGTGTTCTTATTTGTGAAATCTTGAGATACAGAGATTATCTTAAAGTGGTTTGAGCCAGGACTGGTTGTATTATTGATTATTAACTCATTGATTTATAGAATATTCAGATTCTCAAAGGTCAAGGACAAGGGAAATGAAGTTGGGACTTCCTTTTTGTCATTTTGCTGATGTCCAAAGGAGAGATGTTATTAGATTATCTTCTATAAATATCAACAATTGTTCTATAATTAAACTTAGAAAATTCAAGAGTAGTCCTTTTAAATTAAGTTTTGTGCACACTGATTCTCTACCTCAATCCTAAATCCTACCCAAGAAAAGTTCCTCTGAAGATAGAAATGTCTACAAATTTGTGCTCTCCAATATAAAAGACACTATCAACATTAGTTTGTTTCATTACATGTACTATAAAATATGTGACAATCAGCAGAAATGCATTTTCTCACAGTTTCAAAGGCTATAAGTTCCAAAGGCTATAAATCAAGGTGTTGGCATGTTTGATTTTATTCTGATGTGTCTTTCATTGGCTTTTAGAGGGGCCACATCTTCACCTCGTACTTCCTCTGTGTGCATTGGTGTCTTAATCAACTTCCCTTATAAAGATACCAGTCATGTTGTATTTTATCCTATCCCCAAAGATCATGTTTTGCTTTAGTTACCTCTTTTAAAGCCTTATCTGAAAATACATACTGAGGTACTGGGTGGTAGGACTTCAAAATAAGAATTTTGAAAGGATTCAATTCAGCCCCCTAAATCAATTATATCAGTTAATTACTGGTGTAGAGGAAGGCACCACAAAGCAAAATTCACCTATTATCAGTCCAGTGTCTGCAATTTGTTTGAATGAGGATGGGCTTGGCCTTACATGTATGCTTCTAACTGAAGGAAAGTAGGGAACATTGGTTCAGTAGAAGATGAGATAAATTTGGCTCCACATTTCCCTCATTCTCCTCTTGGAACAATAAGTCTATATGGGGAATACTCTTCAGGTTTCAGAATATACAATAGAAGGCAATTAGAAAACACAAGGCCTCCTTAAACCTACATCAGAACTGGCACATTATCATTCCTCTCCATTTGTTATTGACGAAAGCAAGTCACATTGCTTAGCATAAAGACAAGGAAAGGGGAAGCACATTCCTTCTATGCTGAAGAGATAGGACAGGTTTTAGTTTAGAGCAGGACTACTAAGGCAATTTACAACAAAAGCCATCACATTGCATGACTCACGTACGGTCAAGGACAAGTAAGCTAGATTCCATCATCAAAGAAAAATGAAAGATGAGATGTACAAGTAGAGGCAAAACAAGGATAACACTGGAAATAAGCATGGAATGAAATTAAACAGGCTCCAGAATGGTTACTGTGAAAGGATTTGTATGGTTGAAATGCAAGTTGGATATTCATATATTAGAGAAGGATTAATATAATTAATGGAATTAGATTGTGGAAATATGGAAAAGCACACAGATTCTGGTTTCATGTAATGTAAATAAGGAATAACACAATGCTATTTTGTTGACAGATTGCTTTCAGTCACTTCTGTTTTAGATTATTTTGCAAAATTGAAAATTCAAAGGGTATTTTTATTTTACACTAAAGAAAAGTAGCTACAATTAAGCCTTTTTGGAATCATGCATATCCCTAATCTTTATGAATTAGGTGACATTGAACATTTGCATAAGACTATATTTATGATGCATCCGTATGCCTCTGTTTGTTTTTCATTAATTATGTAGGATCCCCTAAAACCAACTAAATCCCAATGTGCTGCAGGTTGCATTCCAAAATTTTATTTTTATGCATAAGGTACACAATAGGGAAGGCTGATCCTGAGGGAAGTATTTAATTCAGTTGTTAGTGAATCAGAGAACACTACTCCTCGGAATCTCTTCTGTCTTCACTATTACTGAAATCTCATTATAATTGTCTCCAAATCAGTGTTAATTACCCTTTACTAGTATATAGAAAGCATTAGTACTTGTCAGAGTCAAAAACAACTTTGAGAACATGGTGGCCTAAGTTTTAAGACCAATTTTTTTAAGGCTATTATTTTCCCCTTTTTTTTTTAAGAGAAGTTATAGGCAATGGTAATTATTCTAACTTTACTCCTTATTGTTTTTAGGTTTAATTCTAAGTGTGTAACATATAAATTAGTTTATATTTACTTTAAAAATTTATGTAGATATTTAAATAAGCTAAATTTTATACCTCCAAAGTTCATATGGTAAAGCCCTAGCTCCCAGTTCTTCAGAATTTGACAATATTGTATTTAAAGAGGCAATTAAGGTTCACCTAAGTCAGTACACTGGTCCCTATCCAATGTTACTAGTGTTCTCCTAAGAAGAAAAAAAATCAGAGACAGTTATACATACACAAGAAGAATACAGAAAGATGATAATCTTTAAGCCAAGGAGAAAGGTCTCAGAAAAATGAAACAAACAAGCAAATGAAACATGGCCCTGCCAGCACCTTGATCCTGGACGTTTAGCTTACAGAACTGTGAACAAAAAATAATCATAATAATAAAAAGCTGTCTCCCATTTGTGTCCCCAAGCCTGTAGTACGTTTTAATTGCAGCCCTAAAATTTATTACAGACAGTAAAATTATAATAATGGAAAGCAGAAAAGCTGCCTTCAGGATCCATCCACCCAACTAGAATAACCAAAAGAAATCTAGAAACATAAAAATATAGGTGTATGTGTAATATATATATCAAGCGTATTATCATATCTGTATTTCCTAATTAAGAAAAGCTCCCTAAGTGGCCACACTCTGTAAAAGGCACCCTAAGGCCTGGTCAGCATCCTGTGATTTAATGAGGTAGAGATTTCCACACAACCTGGGATAATGCTAACTATTCAGTTTTTCTCTTAGTAATTCAGAATTATGACTAAAAGTAGTTTACCAGTCAGTCGATAGGAATATTTTGAGTCAAAGAGATGCTCTGGAATATCAAGTGGCAATAGCAGGAAGGGCTATGCATGAAAGGCAGTTATGAACAATTAGACATTATAAGGTGATTGAAACCAGGAAGAAGAAAGATCAAAGGGAAACTGCAGGGGATGAAGGTAGTTTGGTAATGACCAAAGAGCAAGAAGGTGAGAAGCAGGGGAAACATGTAAATTTAAGGCATCATAGTTATAGCAGATCAGTAAAATTCTGCTGCTAGAGAGACAATATAATATTCTAGTGACTGAGGCCTGGTCCCTGGAGTTGCTGATTTTTCTAATACCTAAACTGTTGCAGTTGTTGAAAGAGGCAAGTGAATGTCTATTCCAAGGTACATAGGAAATTTTGGATGTCCTTCTTTCTTTTAATAAAACCCATTTCTTTAAGTAGTTTGAGTGGACATAACTCAGTGGGTTCACGGAATTATAACAAATGATCAGCCTTAATTAGAGGGCATAGGTTTTCTATCTTCATTTTTGGAATTATCATGAAAGAATAGAAATGCATTTAGAAAATAAAATATAGAAGGTACAATCAAACTGATATACATAGGATCAGCACTACACTGTGCTGACGTTACATGGTATTACTTGCACTTTAAAAGTTGGTTTCCCTCATACTCATTAGCATTGCGATTATAAAAACTAAATAGCAAGCGTTGCCAAAGATGTGGAGAAATTGAAACCATTGTGTACTGTTGGAGGGAATGTACAATGATACAGGCATTATGCAAATAGTATAGCAGTTCCTGAACAAAATAAAAACAAAATTATTATATGGACCAACAATGCAATTTCTTGGATATAGACCCAGAAATTGAATGTAGAGATTTGGACAGAGATTTATACGCCTGTATTAACAGTAGTATTTTTCACAATAGTCAACTCACAAGCACCTCAAGCATGTACCAACGGATGGCTGAATAAACAAAATAGGTACACACATAAAATAAAATGAAAGACTATCTAATTTTTAAATGGAAGAAAATATGACCCATGGCCACGTTGGACATTGAGGACAGTGTGTTAAGTGAAATAAGCCAATCACAAAAGGACAAATATTGCCTGATTTCATTTACATGTGAGACCTGGAGTCAGATCCACAGAGAAAAGTATGGTGGTTTCTGGGAACTATGGAAAAGAGAAAATGAAGAGTTTTTGTTTAAAATGCAGACAGTTTTGGTTTCTCAAGAAGAAAAGGGTTGTGGAGGCACATGGTGATTATAATCGTACAACAATATAAACTTAATGCTACTGAGCCATGCACTCTAAAATAGATGGTAAGTTGTATATTTTACCACAATTTTTCTGAAAAGTGAGTTTCAAGGAGGTCATATAGACTTCCCAAGCTTACAGAGCTATTCAATACTAGAGTGTGGATACAAATCCAGTTTCTCCGATTCTAATTCTTAGGTTCTCATAAAATCTATTTAACAAGTATGATATTTGCAGTGAAGGGCAAATATGTCATGAAACTGTGAAAGGTGCATCATGACTCGGGATTATATTGCGTTACCCGTGATTATATTTTAAAATAATCAAGTGTTAAGTGACTTTAAGGAGAGTCAAAGCAAATACAGATACAGCAACAATAACCAATGGACTCATCTTGTCTTCTTTTTATAAACACTTTTCTTTTCCATGTAAATAATGCATAGATGTTAAGG
This sequence comes from Galagoides demidoff, assembly GCA_963574575.1. Taxonomy (NCBI): domain Eukaryota; kingdom Metazoa; phylum Chordata; class Mammalia; order Primates; family Galagidae; genus Galagoides; species Galagoides demidoff. The sequence goes on along the minus strand of CAUYQV010022965.1, from coordinate 38,272 downwards.
ATCATCACCTACTTCCAGTCTGTAAATCCAGATCCAAGGGCAGACTTGTCACTTTGATCTTAACAGAAGGCAGAAATGTCATGCTGTTCAGCATCTAACCCCTCATTGGCTAAAATGTCACTTCATCTATGGGGGCAATCTATTTATTGCCTCTATAATCCAGCAATTATATGGAACCTAAAATTGTCCTTGAGCCAATATAATTAAATGCTTACTTAGAAATACATCATATAAATTTATGATGCTAATAATCATTTCCTTTTTTAATGCACAACTTGAGCACCTGAAGCATTTAAAGGAAGAACCATTTCTTTACACATCATTCAAGAATTTTCAGTTTTTTTCACGTAGTTTAATGAATGTTGGTGTTTTGACATAAAATGCTTTTCTTTTTCCAAGAGGAATTTGGAAAAGGATGTGTTTGTATGGCTTATGTAGTGAATAGATACATCTAATTAGCATCAAATTAGACTATGATATCAAGGTTAGCCATTTCTCTGTCTGAAATTTAATTGGCTATAACTAAAGAATTTATTCACCAAACGTGCTATGCAATAGATGCAACATTCTACAAAGCTAACGGCTTGGAAATACTAATCCCAGAAGTCAGGATTTATCCTCAAAGTGGAAATTGCTTTGATTCAATACGGTTGTACAACTGCACACACCATGCTGTGTTGGGCTTTTAAGAAGCATAAATGCATATGGTGGATGTTTTGTGTTCTTTCTGTAAGTTATTTTCTCCTTCCATTTTGCTATCAGGACTCTGACTTTGCATGGCCCCATAAGCCAATCCTGACATTGTTGTCCCTTTGTTATATTGGTAACTTTCTGACTCTTGCTTCTGACCACAGATATCTGACTGTGCTCTAACCCACGAATTGTAAATGGTGCTATGCTTGTGTGTTTCAGAGGATAAAAATTACTTCCCATGAAAATGTGGGGGGCAAGAGAACAGAAATTCTTTTATTCATGTACTCTTCTTTTCCTTCTGGAACTATATTTCCTAAATACTGGAATCTCCAAACAGGGACAACAGGATGATTTCACTGAGCATGAGTGAAAATTAAGTAGGAAAAGATGGATTTGGTTAGGGCATTTTATCCAGGTTTTCCATATGTGGTGAATGAACCCCAAACAAAGAATGCTCTGAGAAGAAATCAAGTAGTCCTGCCACTATGTATGAATGATAAAGATTGCTAGTTAACAGCTTATTATACGTACAAACTCTTTACACAAAACAGTAAGTATTTCATAGATACCTACACAAATATCTATGGCTACTTTGAATTTGAAATACATGTACATATAATTTAAACTGTATGTATTTATGGGAAATATGCTGTAATTTAAGCCGACCTACATACTTGTTAGAATACCAAAAAATGAAATATGTCTAACTGGTGAGAAAGCTTTATGAACATACTTTGCAAAAATAAACAAGAAGATTAAATGAATCAAAATGCTGTAATGGTGAGAGTTATAATTTAACTGTAAATCATCTTCCATTTTCCAGGTGACTGAAGATATAATATTAAACATTATTTTTAGCTTAACTTTGCCTGGCATAAAAATAAATACCTGAGCATAAAAATAAATGCACTCCTTTAACTTGAGGAGAACACAGTCTTAAAATATTATCCTAATGTGGCCTTAACCCAATCAATGGCTCTTCCTAAAATTTACAGTCCTTCCCATGTGAGCAAAATGATTCTAACCCACCTCTTACTTTCTGGGCAGATTTCTTAATTATTTCTACAACAAATATTTGCTCTTATTGAACTAAGCTCAAAAATCTTGTTTGGAAAATCGTGTCGCATTTATCTTTGTCCTAAGTTCATATTTTCTTTAATTAGGATTTGACAATTTAATTGCATTGATATAAAATAGATACTGTTCTTGAGTTGTGTGTTAGATGGAATGATTCAAATTAGAAAAAAATTAAAAACAAAAATTTAGAAATGGCCCTTTCTTCTGTAAACATGCCAAACATGGTTGGTGTTAATTTTTAATATTAATCAATTTCAAAGCACTTTGCTTAGTATTTATTTTAGGTTTTTTTACACATACAGCCACAATTTGAATGTATATCTATGGCCTCAGATTCTCCCAAAAAAATCGCAGAGAAAGGTAAATAAAAAGGAAATCAACAGAGAAATTTAGATTATTAGAATTTCTTCCAAATCCTTATCTGTACTTCTCAGCAAATAAAATTGGGTCAACTGAGAGCTTCCAGGGCTTGTTTTGGTCCTTTAATCTTAGCTTAAGTTGGAAAGATGATTCCTTTTCCCTAGGCAACCTTTTTAATATTCCAGGAAAAAAATATTTCCTTCATTTATTTATTGTTTATTTTTTATTATAAAAGCTTCACGTAGTATTTGGAAAAACCATGACTCTGACAATATTGTTACATAATTGTTCACTGTATTTTCTTCCTTTCTAGCATGTAACATTGGGAATCTCTAAAGAGCAATGTTGCAAGTATGTCAGAGTTTATAAGATATGAGCTAAGGTATTTACTTTTGGAATAAAAGCTTAATTTTTCAAAAATGAAAGATAATATAATAGAAGACATTGTGGTCAAAATAGTTAAACTAATTGTCCTTATAAAACTGCATAGAAAATTTGAACCACATTTTTTTTTAAGATGGACTCCACCTAACAAATATAAATATTATGACCTGGTTGTGTGTACCCTGACATTAACCTGAGATTTAAAGAAAAAAAATAAGAATATAATGTGTTTATCAATTCCTGTATGGTCACACATGGTTTTAACTATTAGAGTACTGAGTATGTGTTGAGGTGTGGTAGGGCACTCAGCAGGTGGAAGAAGAAGATGGATGTGGTACCCTTTTCCTCCCTGGGGTCATGCACTTGGCCTGCTATCCTCAGCACTAGAAGAAAATGTGAGTTTTGGGGAGATACTTAATTCTTCCAGGATTCAAGGATATCAGTATGTGAATAAGGTGACACTTTACTCCAAGATAGTTATGTTTGAACATTTTTGTTCTAGGTTAATCTAGAAAGGAATTGAGTATAACCTATGTTGTAGTATCCAGGATGTATCATGTTTTTAAATTGACCTAAAGTTATTTTAATAATCATAGCTTGCAGATTACATCATTTCCGGCGTGTAAAATATAAAAACGTAAAGTAAAATTATAGTATCACTTTCTAAAATGTGTCCAATAAAATCATAATACTTATCTGAAATCTACCCATCATCTGTTTAAAAATAATATGAATAAGCTCGTCAGAAGATTTGGTGAATTTTGCACATTCTATTTTATAATGTATAAGAAAACACAGATCTTTTTCTACAAGTACTTCCCAACTTTTTAGTTGTTTATTTTGAAACATTTCTTCTGTGCTGGGAGTTCTACGTCTAAGCCTGTTTGTGTGTGTGTGTGTGTGTGTGTGTACAATTTAGACAAAGGATGGAGAGTTCAGACAATGCATTCCAGATTCCTTTTAGTTTTCATATTATTGTTTTGCATTTCAAATCAAAGGCAATTTGCCTTCAAAAAAAATATGAAGTTCATACTCTTTTGCTTCAAAACTTCAATTCTCCACTAAATCTGTCACCTTTATATTTGGTGGCCAGACTATTTGTATATAGTATATTTGGAAGTTGTTTTTTTTTCTCTCTCATTTGTATGACTTTTCTTCCTGAAGACCTGTGAAACACTTTATTTTGTTTTGACCTTGGCACTCTGATCAATACTTGTTTCAAACTCTACTTTACATTGATGATTTTGTATCCTAGAACAAATTATGCTACTCTAATTACAGATTTAGTTTATTTTTCACTTAAGAAATCTCATATATTTATTTTTTGTTCAGAGAATCTCAAAATAACAAATCTTATTTTCTATTATATTTTGCATTTGATTTCTACTTAATCTAGTCTATTTTCTACTTTTTGATATAATATAGGCAGATGTCATAAATTATTTACATTATCACATTTGCTGTATCATAGTATTTCTTAAATCTCAAATGTTCACAAGCACCTGAAACTCATGTACCTTAAATTCTTAATGTAAGAAAATAAATTTAAGGCATTTTAAAAATAATTTAAGAGCATAAATGTGTCAGATAGCTTTTAATGTTTTATATTTATTATTGTTATTTTTTATTTAATAAATATTACCACTACTCAATGAGCAATGAATTGTTTGCCATAGCGTTTTCATGCTATAGAGGAATTTTTTATGACGCCAGTTATGAATTTTCAACTGTATAGAGTTGTTTTCAATAGTTGGAACCAAAATTTTATTTTGTGTATTCCAGGTGGCTTGAACAATTTATGTATAAATGGTGGAATGTGATAATTATTCAATCCTAGAAAATTAATTCACTTACCTGCATGAGAAAGAATTGTAATTTTTATTACAAATTTTCTTGAAAAAATATAGAAGAAAAATTCCTCTAGAAAGGAACTATAAACAGTGATATCTTGATTTAAGTGCACAAAATCCAAAGCATGTAGCAGTTACAGTCATTGAGATACCTTAAGCTTACGTATTGATTTTGTTCTACAAATTCAGTGTATCCTGGCTAACAATAAAGCTCAGTTTCTGTGAAGCTATATGAAGAGATTTCTCTAATAATACTTTGCCAGCTTCCTGGAGAGAGACAAGCTAGGGGGTGACAACAAACGCCAATCCTCCATGGCCTAAGGTAGAGTTTACTTTGAGCTTGGCATTTCAGTTTTCAACAGTCAGAGAAGCAGTGATTTCCACATCATTCAGTTGGATATAGCATGACTTAATGGAAGGCAGCAAATTCATTAAAAATCTTGATAGTGGTTCTAGAAGCTTATTTTGAAATAGGTGAGATAAAAGGCCTTATAACAATGAGCTCACAAAGTAAGCTGGACATGTGAGAGTGATGGAAACATATTGAGGGGATGATTGATGAGGTGGCTTAGAGCGTTATCCTCAGGAAACTAAGTGTAGAGTGGACCAGTCACCAGCCCAAGCCTAAAGTATACCAGTGAAAGTAGCTGAATCCTCTGCCTGTAGAAATACAAGATTGCATGTGGTGCCTTGTGAGGCTGCAAAATTCAGTGTTGGTGAGCTTTTTGTCAATAACAGCGATAATTGCAGTTATAGCTTTTTAAAAATATAAAATCACCAGGTAAATTGATGGTTAGAGCAACACAATTATTCTGAGTTCTATATTTTCTATACGATATAATCTTCGAAAATTGCATTTTATTTTTACTTTGATTTTATTTTGCTGTAATGTTTCAGTTTTTTTTTTTATTTTAAAGAGAGGACAAAAATACAATAGACTGAAAGAGCAAAAGAGTAACACACTATTGTTGCATAATTAGATTCAAATTCTATTCCATGCATATATTTCCTAGAATATGGTATTGTAAAAATTTGCATACTTAAAAATCAAGGATATTTTCACCTGTTCCATGATCTAAAGTATGTTTGTGGGCAGGTTGACAGCAATGGAAAGATACGTTACAATTTGATTAGCAAACTAAGATTCAGGAATCTTTAACCTGTGTGGTATTTGGCCTGCCCTCTTTTATAGTTACTAAGGCCGTCAGAGTGGGCGATGTCCCTTCTGTTGTTTTCATAAGTGATAAACTCAACTTTATCTACAGGTCATTTGGGTGGTAGTTATGACTCATCACTTAAAGGAAAACTTAATAAATATCATAAAAATGAAACATTTCTCCTTTTATATCTCAAAAAGATATTCATCCAGGGCTCATATATTCCCAATTAAATTTGAACAGTTATGTTTCATAGGAATTTTCAATGCTGTTTGGGGGCAAATATGTACTATGAATTGCCAAATGGCAATTGTGAATATTCAATAATTTGCCTGTTACCAAAGGGCATCTCTAACAACTGACCTCACTTTTTTCATGGCAAATATTTGGGAAAGATTTTAGATAAATTAACCTTTATGACAAATCTAAGAAGAAAGTTGCATCATTATCCCATCATTTTGATGAAATAATTTACTTTATGGAGAGATTAACCTGCCCTAGTTCACTCATGTATTAGTAAGTAACAGAACTGGGACTTGTTCCCTGGCCTTCCCACCTTACATCTGATATACATCTCATTACACATTAATACTGTCCAAACTTAGAACTTTTCTGTCATTGAGACAGCTATGAGGGTGGAGACTATCTAAATTCAACTTAAAATAGTTATAACTAGCATAGCAAGATTTCCACTATTTCTAAATATTTGCATGTTTATAGCAGTGCTTGATGCTTTAAGATCAACTTCTCCCTGATATTCACAATTGAGTAGGTGTGCATTTAATAGCAGCTGATGGTGGCACCTTTTATGATTACTCTCCACATAATGTACTCCTTAGCCATGCTGTTCTCTTTATGATGTATAGTGTTATTCACAGGTTTGGTTCTAAATCCTCCTGGTTTAGTGACCAAGAAATCAAAGGACAAATATATTCATTGTAGCCATCCTTCTCCCTCAAGTAAGAGGTAACAGCAACAACTCAATTTTGAAAAGGAAGGCAAGGGCATATAGGTCACTTACAAAATCAACCTGGCTGGATACTAAGAGGCCACCCTTTCTCAATGTTAAAGGCAGTGCTTTTTTTATAAGTACCTGGCTCCAGTCCTTTATAGGACCTCTCTTTTCCACTATGCCCATATATAAAATAAATAGTGGGAAATGTGCCTTCCTTGGTGTAGTAGAGTTTTAATGCCAACTTCAATTGGTTAAGGTTTTTTTTTTTTTTTTTTTTTTTGCTCAGGTTTGCCGGAGGACTAAACACTAACAGTTTGAGAGGCTAGGGATTTCTGGGTAAGGCAATTTCTTTAAAAACTCGGATTTCTGATCTATTTCATTCCAGGCATTTCCATTTGAAACAAAGGACAAGACCATCCAGTACCCACCTGGACTAGTTCTTCAGCCTGGATGACTCTTTTATTTACTAGACTCATTGCATAACAACTACCTCAAGGCTGCCTGAAATAATAGACTAGGTGAACAGACGATATATATAATTTGGTCTTTGCAGCTGAATTGGCTAGAATTTTATGTCTAAACCTATTGATATGTTGGCTCCATAATCTCACTCACTGTTTTTCAGAGGATAGAAGTAGTTGGCATTTATAACCCTGCAAGTCTGCAAGTTAGTGAATTCCCAGTAAATTTAGATTGCCCCATCAGTCAGAGAAAGTCTCTCTAGTGAAGGGGTATACTCTTCGTTTCTGTTCTGGCTTGTAAATCTGGTCTATCCTACCTTGCTCAAGTAAGATGAATTTAAAAAGAAATATCAATATTTAGGCTTTTCTAGCAGGGTTTATAGCTGTCCTCTTGCCCTCCCCTGTTATCTCAAAGAAATGATTGTCTTGGAGGCAAAATATGTGCCATAATGGTTTATGTCCAATCTCAATTAAGTTTGTTAGTTAAGGTATGATGTTATTAAAAGAGGTATTTAGTGGTGCAAATAATATACACATTGATTCTTTCTGCCAAACCCCTCACAATACAGATGGCTATCTAGGAAGAAATGTTTTCCTCTTCCATGAGGGTAACTATGGATCCTAAATTTTTTATTAACTTGGGGCTCCATAATCCCATAGGGCTTTCTTTTGGACATATTTGAAGGTAGGTCTTCAGCGTGATAATTTTATAATAACTGATAACTTCAGTTCTAGGAAAAATTAAAACAAAAAACCAAAGACCTTCAATTTCAAATAATTGACCCATAAATTGCAAGTGTTCCTTCCACACATGTATACCCTTGTTGAGCTCCCTCAGTTTCATTACTATACATAGATACAGGAAGGATTGGGTCTCCAGATCCGTAACATGATTCCACTAAGATGCTGCCTTTGGTAGTTCACCACCTTAACCAAGTGCTCAAGGTTAGTACCACTAGTGAAAAATCATGTTAATATCATGATTTGACTGGTACGATGTTAAGGAGGGGACTTTCTATAGCATTACCTCTAAATTAACTTTATAGGAATACATTTATGTCTTATTATCCCCCAGACTAATCTGAACAGAGAAACGCCACTATAAATCCAATCTGTTATTTTTAAAGACATTGAAAGATAAGGTCTAAGCTAGACACAAAAAAATGGTCACAGGTTGAGGTATACTACAGACACCTGATGGCCAATTGCAATGTAGACTGGACTTCTGAACAGTAAGAAGAAAGGGGAAATAATGAAGAAACTGGTATTTATCAAAACATCTGTAGTTTAATTTATAACCATAAAAAATGTAGTTGTGATATGCGGTGTGTGTATTAATATCTTTATGTGACGTGTTAATATTAGGGGAAACCATGTGAAGGGTATGTGACAACTGTGTCTAGTACATTTGTAAATTTTCTGTGAATCAAAATATATTCTATAGTTAAATTTTATTAAAAAATAAAGGTTATCTCGGCAATGCTATTGTGCTATTGCACTATTTCTTTTTGTTCCTTTCTTTGTACTTTAAATGTTAGCAAATGGTAAGGAAAATATTTAAAGTGTATTTCAAATAAATGGTATTTTTGTTATGCTTTTTAATCCACATTTTATTTAAATGGCAATCTTTTTAAATATTTCTGAAATAGTAATCCCATTTATCTGTAAAGTAGATTTTGAAGGAATGAAATCAGGAATTAATCCATTGCACTGATAAGTAACAGAAACTTAGCTAGATTTTGACTTTATGAAGGGCTGGTAGTGATAGTGCTAAATGGTCATTAACTCTTGGTACATCATCTGTGGATGCTGCATTTCTTATTTACCTGCTTGTATTTAGGGCATTTAAGGAAAAAGAGATTATTTTGTAGAGCAGGAAGTTTCTCTAAGAGTTAGAAATGCCAGAGAAAAAGTGCCAGGGAAGAACAAGGCCAGAAGCCCTTTGCAAAGCTGCATTTCCCTGACCTGCTGCAGACAATCCAGCTGGGCAAGAACCTGGGGATCCCCAAGACTTTTGGGCTCCAAGTCAGGGGTACCCGCTGCCTGGAAGAACAGGTCAGCCGCTTGCTGGAGCCCTGGGCTTCCACTGCACCTTCTTTGATGACTTTGTTACCTGAACAACATTGGAGACTTGTGGGCCTATGCCAACATCCACTGGGTGGCCTTTGCCTTCAAGTGGTGGAAGATAGTGCCATAGCCCCAGGCCCTGGGCTGCCTGCTCTGTGTGGGCATGAACAACCACTGCCACCGTGCAACAGTGTGACTCCTGAACCAGAGACTGCAGTCAAAGCAATACAGCCTCTTTCCTGCCCTGTCTGCCCCTGACCCCTGGACTCAGTCATGTGGCAAATGTCACCAGCTTGAATCCATGTAGGAAGGAAAGATGCAAAACTACCTTCGGCCAGGAAGTGTTCACTGAATGGCCAATAAAGCTCAAGCTGTTCTTAAAAAAAAAACAAACAAAAGGCAGGGAAGAGGCTGTATTGCTTCTGCCTGTGTTCTTTTATGAAAAAAAATTGAAATAATGTTCAGCTCTAATTTTTACATATGCAGTTTAATAGCAATATTTTTTCCTTTTATTCTTTTTCATGGGGTTTTGAGGTTTACAAGTTAATTGTGCATTTGTGGTAATGAATATATGTTCATTTATATATATGTGTGTGTGTGTGTGTGAACGTGATTCCTTAGATATTACATAGCTTATGATTTCACTTTCCTAATGTTCTAATACTGATGCCAGTGAAGAAATGTACATATTTTTCGCCATGGTAACGATTCATTTTGGACGTTTTGATTAGTACTTTTCTTTATGATTCACATTTTGTTTTAGACAAGGAAATGTTACTTGGTATATCACTTTGTTTAATTGTCAAATAAGAAAAATAAACATTAATACGTTAATTTGTTTAAAATAATAATGTGATGTATTATGAAAATCATAACTTCTCAATGAAGAAAAATAATCCAGAAATAGATTCAGTGCTAATATATGAAATGTAGCCCCTTTAATTTTCTGAGATTAACTAATTTCTGGAAAATTGATATTGCTACATTGTCTTAAGTATTCCATTAGTAACTAAATAGAAAACTAAGGAGAAAAATATAGCTTTTTTTTTTGAGTGGAGGAAAGAAAATAGAAATCCGTGGATATGAAACAATATTTTACACTCAGAAACTAGCCTCATGTTTGTTTAATTCTTACCTTATTTTTGAGATTTAAAAAATCCATAACAGATTCTATAATTTCAGTGTGTTACCTATGCTTATAAAAGCAATGATATTTGTGATTTTACTTAAGTATTTGCCAACTACACTCTGTAAGTCACACATATTAGGCCATTACTACTGTATATTTAGGAGTATCTTAATAATACAGATATAAGTGAACACATGGCTTGACAAAATTGACAAATTATGCTTATGTATTATAACTATACTAACCTAAATGTTAAAGAAAAAATCTGAGCAAAATATTCACAAATAGCCATATAAGATATAGTATGCCATTTGAATAATTAATATTTAGTATGTATTAATATGGATACTGTAAAATTTAAGCATTCCAGTTATATTGGAGACTCTGTGTTCAATTACGTATTAGCATGTTTCTTGCTATAATTCAAAGGTGAAAAAGCTCATAAGCGTTGATAAACAGAAGCTATGATAACTGATGTCAATTACTAATGGGGGAAGTGAAACAAATGGTCAACTGTGCTTTTTATTACTAATTTGGGCTAAACTTCTCTTTCTCAAATAGAGCATGAAACTAAAAATTATGAATAAAACAAATTGTGATGAAAATCAGTGAGAGTCTTTTTGCAACAAGTAGGCTTATAGAAACTTTGAGGTTTGAGGGAATCCAGTAAATGATGTAACTGATTTTTTCATCAAAGTTATAAATTAACTGAAGTGGAAGCTCAAAACAATTCCCAATACATATTAGAATATCAATTTTATTACTAGAATTCTCAAATGTTTGAAAATGTGGTTTAAATATATGGAAACAATGCACTTTCCTAATCCTGGATCCCAGAATTATTAGCAAATATCGATACATTTTCATAGTTTTGGAGGAGTGGTAACCAACTTGACTTCTAAGTGGAAAAAAGAGAGAAGAGGTCAAACTATGTATATCCAAATTCTTATCCTAAGAAATAAGGGGTCTCATTCTATGATCACATAAAAGAGTAAGAACTGAAATAAGATGCAAGGATCATATTTAAAGAAAAACCTTTTTCTTAAAACTACATGAATGAATGAGAATTGAATTTTTGTAAGTCCTTTAAGTCTATTTCTTTTCTGAAGACTTTATCTTTCACTAAGCAAATTGGCATATTATGTATGAATCAATTTTTTCCAGGATAGGCACTGCGGAGTACAGCATATCAACTCCTTCTACCTCTTCTTAGGTTTTTGTAATTCAAATGAAAATTATGAGAGATTTATTCATAGCATTCAGCTGACATTACATATTTATTTTAAAAACTTAAGAAAAAACCCATTGCTTCAACAGTCACTGAATTTGAATTTTCCAAAGATGAATACAGAGCTTAGTGTGGTGGTTTACCAGGTCAGACAATTAAGTTTTTGAGTTCATCTAGGAAAAAGTGCTGCATACGTTATTGCTGAATATCACTATGCTCACACCATATGGTCAACGGGGGTACTTTGAAAGTGACCATAGTGTCATTTAGCAATGAAGTACACAGCATTATTTCTAGGATGAGTTTGTGACTTTAACTGCTGCACCTTGTATGACAGGTCTGATGGCCATGGCAGAAAGAGTTCCAAATGGCTCTGAAGGGTGGACTAGAGGGTGGCATCGATGCACAGCTGCATGAGGGGTGCAGGTGACTGTCATGTACTACTTTTTCTAGGATGAGTTCCTGAACTTCATTGTCAGACCTCATATACCTATAGTCCCCGCTACTTCAGAGGCTGAGGCAGGAGCATCACTTGAGCCTAGGAATTTGAGATTCCAGCGAGCAATAATGATTGCATCACTGTACTCCAGTTGGAACAACAGAATGAAACCTCCCTTCAAAGAAAAAAAAATACAGCTGCTATGGTTAGAAAATTGTTAGTTTGTTAAATAGAAGTTATGGAAGGTAGACCAATCTTTTCCTTTCTGTTTGCTCATTTATCTTCAACAAATACTGTAAAATAATAACAATTAAAAATTTTTGATTTGCATTTCTAAAATTTTTGTTCTAAGTACTTCTCAAAGCAGGTTATAAAATAAAAATTATATAAATATATTATATATATTTTGAATGTATATATAGTGTTAAACAATGAACATATGTAATACCATATCAAGTAAATCCTCTGTAATTGGGAATTAAATATATTTATATCCATATTTCTAATATTTGGTATTATCAATATCATACTGATGGATAGCCTGTCTAAGAATGAATCTATATAGATAGACAGATCTGTGGGTAAATTTTCAGAAGTGGAATGTTAAAGGAATATAATATTTTAAGATGTTAATTTTTATAATCATTTCTGATAAATGAACTATTCTTCCCACTTCCAACTTACTAAGTAGTTTGAAGAACAAGATCCAACTTATATTCGATGATACCATTCTTTGAAAATATTATTTGATTATTCATACCTGAATAATTGTTAATCATAATTATCAGGGAATTAAATGTTCAGTTAGAAAATCCTTCTAATAACTAATTCATTGTTTCTTTGCCTCCTATTCTGCCATGATAATGCTTTTACCTTCTTTTCAGATTCGTACTTATTGAATCATCACTACATTTTGAAAATACTAAATTTTTAACTTGCCAAACTGTCAATTTCTGGCAAATATTTTTCAGCAATAACTAAGTTTTCTTTTTTTTTTTTGAGACAGTCTCACGCTGTCACCCTGGGTAGAGTGCCGTGGCATCACAGCTCACAGCAACCTCAAACCTTGAGCTTAAGTGATTCTCTTGCCTCAGCCTCCCAAGTATCTGGGACTACAGGCACTCACCATAACACCTGGCTATTTTTTGTTGCAGTTGTCATTGTTTGGCAGGCCTGGACAGGATTCAAACCCACCAGCTCCAGTGTATGTGGCTGGCGCCCTAGCCGCTGAGCTACTGGCACTGAGCCAACTAAGTTTTTAGCATCCTTCATTTTTGACTCCCAATTTCTGTAATATCCACAAGACTTTTCTTTTTTTTTTTTTTTTTTGAGACAGAACCTCAAGCTATCCCCCAGGGTAGAGTGCCATGGCATCACAGCTCATAGCAACCTCTAACTCCTGAGCTCAAGCGAGTCTCCTGCCTCCACCTCCCAAGTAGCTGGGACTACAGGCGCCTGCTTTTCAATCTTTCTTTTCGTATAGATGAACTATCTTACTCTTCTTTGTTGTAATTGCACTCACCCAGAAAAATAGTAGCATTGGTTAATCTAAATCCTTTCCTCCAACCCAATCTGTGCCATTGAGTTGGTCATGCCTGAAAAATGCCAACATGCTCCAGGTCTCATTTGAAATCCATGACTACTAATTTTAAGTTGCTATTTCTTGATGCCTAGAGATTCAGTTCATTTCCCTATTTCATTTCCCTTTCTCCTGCTCCTGGACTATTATTTCATATCTCATCTCTATATTCTCATACCTCCTCTGCCATATTCATTCTCAGCTGATTTTTTAGTTTTTACCTACAAGTACTGTCCATATAGAAACTACTGTCCTGCATATAGTTCTTGATGAACTGTCTTTGCTCACCCGTTGACCTAAGTCTCTCGTTTTGTGAACTAGATCTCATTGTCTCTGGATCACATAAGCCTTCATTCCATCCATTATCTCCATTGATAGTTCTCCTCTCTATTGAACATTTCCATCAGCATACAGTATTCTAATATTTCTCCCTTTAAAAATCTCTTTAATTCATATAAACAACTGTAGCTACTGTTTTCATTTTTTGACTCTATGTCACAAACTCTGTCACAACTTTAGATTATTGTCTCTTCTCAATATCTCAAATCCCGATTTACATGACACCAACATTAGCCAGGATTTTTATCTCACACCTCTACTGCAAAGCTTTCATTAGCTCAATGTGAGTTTTATGTTGTTAAATTTGGTTGTTAATTTTTAATCTTTATCTTTTTTTAATTCATCACCAAGCACATTTTCTCACACTACATCTCTCGTTCTTTCTTAGAATGTTCACTTACATTTGCAAATATCATAATTTTTTATTTTCTTTCTTTTTTGCTAGACATTTCTTTTGCAACAATGCCTTTGCTGGTTCCTGTTTGTTTCCCTAATCTCTACATATCGGCATCTTCAGAGTTTGCTATTGAAACCTCTTCTCTACACTAACTCTCCTATTTTCTCCTGCAAATTCATCTATATGCTAAGGTCCAAGCCTTCTCACAAGTATTTCCAATTCATTTATCTAAAGCAGACCAGACACAATTTGTTTGATTTATAGGCATAACAAAATTAATACGGCCAAAAGAGTACTATTGACATTATCATCCAGAGGCTTTATTTCATTACAGGGCAAATCCACATTACCTGGCACTCAAGACAAAAAAAAAAAAGAAAAAGTATAGTTATTCTATCTTTTTTCCACCTTAGAGATCTATTTCTTTAGTAAATCCTATTGATTTGACCTAAAAAGAATATACCAAATGGTAATTTGTCTACTGTTATCACCTTACTTTTCTTTTTCTTATTTTAACATGACATTTTTATGACTGGTCTCACATTCATCCCAGTCACTTGAGAATTTATGTTCTTTCCAAATGAAATGTGGATCACATCATCCTCTGATATTCATGTGATAGTGACATTTCACCTCACTTGTGTAAACAAATTAACATGCTGAGATTTCCAGTGTCAACTCCAACATGTAAAGAATTTGGGAGACATCATTTTTATTTTTACAACATGAAAATGAAGAACAAACTGCATATTAATAACTCCTATAGGACTCATCAAACGATTGATATTGCAAGACAAACTGCCATTTGAAAATCTGGAGAGACAGGAGAATACAGAGAGTCACAGCTGAAGTCAGGTTACCTGCAGCTGAAACCACTGGAAACACATGTTAAATGGAAATTTTGATAAATTGCTGGAACTGAGAATAGACTAACATGATCATCACTACTAATCTCACAGTCCTTAAAAGAATATCAAAGCAATACTATGAAGCTTTCTGTATTAGTTTGCTAGAATTTTATAATAAAATACCACAGGGTGGTTTGATAATCAGAAATTTATTTTTTCATTTTTAGATACTAGACATCCAAGATCAAGGACTTGACAGGTTTGATTTCTTGTGAGAACTCTCTCCTTGGCTCACAAGTGGCCTCTTTTCTCTGTGTTTTCACATCCTCTATCCTTTATGGAAGCCCTTCCTTGTACCTTCGTGTATCCAAATTACCTCTTCTCAAGAAGATATTTAATCACATAGACTAAGGCCTATCCTAATTCAATCACCTATGTAAAGACTTCATCTTCAAATACCTTTCATTCTGAGGTATGGGCTTTAGAACTTTAGTATATGAATTTGGCTGGGTGGGCACAACTTGGCCTGTATCACTTTTATGCCCCCAAATTTAATAACTTGGATTAAAAGGAGAAATTCCTTTAATGACAGGAACTATCAAAACTCACACAAGGATAAACAGATAAACTAATTAGGTCAAAAACTACTATGTAGATCAATTGAAGAATTAAAACCTTTCAAAAAAAGAGAATCATGGATAGCTGTTCTGTTGTAGTTTACCAAAGACTTAAGGAAACATTTATACCAACTTCTAGAATATAAGGGCAGAAGAAACACTTCCTCACTCATCTTATTAGGCCAGCACTGGTCTAATACCCAAATGAGGTAAGCATATTTTAAGAAAGAAAACTATTCATTAGTATCTCTCAGAAGCATATACTCGAAACCACTTGGAAAATATTACTAAGTCAAATCCACCAATATATAAAAAATAATGACACACCATTACAAAGTGGTGTTTATTTTATGTATCTAAGACTACTTCAACACATGAAAATCAATGTGATCCATCATATCAACAGACCAAAGGCAGGTGTACTCTCCTCACCACTCTCATTTTCTCTTAAGTGAAAGAAAATCCTACTTAGTGCAATGAGACTAAAAAATATGCAGGTTAGAAAGGAAAAGTAAAACTGTAAATATTTTTAAATTATATGATTTTGTACCATGTTTCCCAGAAAATAAGACCTACCCCAAAAATAAGCCCTAGCAGGATTTCTATGCATTTCTTAAATATCAGCCCTACCCCAATAATAAGACCTAGTGATGGGTATGGTTATGCAGTGTATCTGCATAGCCATGCCGTGCATTTCAGCGTGGAGCAGTAAGTAAGATTGGAATACCTTTTATCTGGCACAGCTCCTTTCTCTCAGCTGTTCGCACTTGTGTGGTAACCACGGTCACAGGCATCCTATTGCACATGTGTGAATGGCTAGGGGAAAGGAGTTCACGCATCACTAGTGCCAGCCCCACCAACAAGGTGGGGTCCCCCTGTCAGGTTCCAGAAGAAGATTATTTAACTATATTAGAATAAATGTAGATTGTTGTATGATACTTAATAAAAATAAGACATCCCCTGAAAATAAGCCCTAGTGTGTTTTCTTGAGAAAAAATAAATATAAGACAGTGTCTTATTTTCAGGGAAACATGGTATGTAGAAAACTCCAAATACCTGGAAGAAAATCCTGGAACTAGTAAGCAGCAAGGTCCTAGGACAAATGATTAACATAATAATGTCAGTTACTGTCTAATATATCAGCAATAAACAATTGAGATTTGATAGGAACAATAAAATGTAATTTAGGATAACACCAAACTGAAATACATTGTCTATATCTAATAAAATAAACAGAAATATCTACAAGTGGAAAACTATAAAACTCTCAGTAAAGAAATCAAGAAAGAGCTAAATAAATGGGGAGCTGTTTATGTTCATGGATTGGAGGACTCAACAGTGTTAAGATGTCAATTTTTTCCAATTTTATCTATATATTAAAAATGATCACATTACCAACTTGATCAGGCTATTTTATAGATAGCAACAAATTATTTCTGAAGTTTACATGGAAACACAAAAGATCTAGAATTGCCCGCATAAAAAAAGAACAAAGTTAGAGGACTGATATACTCAATGCAGGACTTACTATTAACCTACTTAAATCTATATACTATAGTACTAATCTATTTTGGAAAAAAACATATAAATCAATAGAACAGAATAGAGAACCTAGAATTACTCTCTCAAAAATAAACACAGGAAAAGGAACAAAAACAATTCAATAGAGAAAATATAATCTTTATAATAAACGGTGCCAGAAAAATTGGAGGTTCATTTGAAAAAGAATTAATGCAGGCATAAACCATATATATTATAAAGAAAAAAGTATCCAATGTACTCAACCCTATTATGAAACTAATTTTTAGTTACTATAGGAAAGCTATAACGCAATTTTAACCCAAGAATACGGGGAAAGGGAAGAGAGAGGGAGGGGGGGTGGATGGGTGGAAGGAGGTTGATTGCTGGGATCACGCCTATGATTTATCCTATAAGGGTACATGTGAATCTTTCTAAATGTGGAATATAAATGTCTTAACACGACAACTATGAGAATGACATGAAGGCTATGTTGGCCAATTGGATGAAAGCATTTCAAATTGTATATGGGAACAACACACTGTACCCCATGATAGTATTAATGTACACAACTATGATTTAATAAGATTATATATATATCATATATAATATAAATATATATGATATATATGTATAATGTATAAAAAAAGAAAGTAACTCAAAAGAGATCATACATATAAGTAGAAAACAACACTAAATTTAGTAGAAGAAACAAAAAAATTTTTGTGACTTTGTATATGGCAGTATGTTTTTAGATACAAAAGCACAATCCATTTTAAAAGTTAATAAATTTGGACTGCATCAAAAGTAACATCTTTTGATCTATAAAGACACAGACAGGAGAGTCAAAAAAGAAGCCAGACTCAGAGAAAATATTTGCACAACACCTATCTAATAAACGCTATTATCCAAATATACGAAAGATAATTATCATTCAACAATAGGAAAATGACCTGAATCATACCAAAGAAGATACATGAATGGCAGACAAGCATATAAAATGGCACCAAACATTACTTGTCATTAGAGAATTACAGACTAAACAACAAAATACCACCACAGGTGTTTGAAAGACTAAAAGCCTTACAAACTGGCAGACAAAATGATGGTGAGGTTGGGAAGCAACAGGAACTTCTATTCACTGCGGATGAAAACACAAAATGATATAGCCAGTTTGGAAGACAATGTGTCAGATTGAGAGGAAACAAAACACAGCTACACCACTCTTGGTCCTAAGCATTTATCCAATTGATTTAAAAACCTATGTCCTCATAGAAACCTGCAAGAAAAAGGTTTATTCTTCATTGCCAAAAATGCAACTGAGATAACCTTTGATAGGTTAATGAACAATACATATTGTGATAAATATATACAATGGGATATTATCCAGTAATACAAAGAAATACAAAAATATCTTTATTTTACAAAAAAAAATGATAAACTAAAATACATTCTGATAAGTGAAAGATGCAAGTCAGAAAACATGCATACTGTATGGTTCCAGTTATAAGGCATTTTAGAAAAGTCAAACTAGAGAAAGTAAAAACGCCAATGACAGCTAGAGATGTCAGGATATAGGGGAAGGGGACAGGGATGAATAGATGATGAACAGAGGATGTTTACTGGAATGAATCTATTTTGTATGATACTGCAATCGTGGTAAATGAGACATTAAATGTTTGAGAAAAACTATAGACAAATATTGCACAGAGAAAACATTAATGTATACAAATGAAAAAAAAAATTATTTAGGAGGTTGGCATTCCCAGGAAGCACTAAGACTTCGACAGAATTAATGAACATATAAAAATAACTTTACTGAGAAGGGGGTGGGTGGGCGTTGAACTCAGTAACTTTGATAATGAGGGGCCTATGTAAGACTAAAGGCAAAAAGCACATCACAAAAGCACTGCACTCAGGCTAGTTAAGTTTTCACTTGGAGGCTCCGGTTAACAATTTTGATACTTCTATTCATGTAAACTGAAATTAAAAAATGAAGTTAGTGGATGGCAAATGTAAAAGCCAGGTTTCTCTCTATCAGAGTGGGAATTTACATAAAAGCAAAGGCAGGAAGCTGGAATGATTCATGTGGTAATGGATTAGAGTTGAGACATTCTGAAGAGGCATCAATCAGCAGAACATAAATTTTAGAACTGGAAACCTAAGATCATAACCTTAA
This sequence comes from Galagoides demidoff, assembly GCA_963574575.1. Lineage (NCBI taxonomy): Eukaryota > Metazoa > Chordata > Mammalia > Primates > Galagidae > Galagoides > Galagoides demidoff. Next base: position 18,995 of record CAUYQV010022965.1, on the reverse strand, counting down.
GCTAGATACGGATTATTGCATATAGAAATAAGGGATGTATTTCTTTGACAGGTTGCTAAGTGGTCCTTAAAGAAAGTCTCAGTAGAACCTGCACAATTAACATTCAGGCCTTGTTTTCTAATGCTATATTCCAATAAAAGGAATCGGAGCTCCTTACATAAATGACTGATTCTAGAAGAAGGCCTAGAAATGTACAAGATGAGTTTGCAGTGTCAGGAAATGAGAAAGTGTTCAAAGCAGAAAAATACCCCTGCCTACACATACGTATGGATTTATACTGGGGACACAAGACCCAACGTAAAGAGCTCTCAATGGTCAACATTGAAACAATTTGAAGAGGGAAATAAGTTAGTATTAGATTATAAACAAAACACATATCCGTGAGTACATACTGTCATAAGTAAATTATTCTATATAAATAAATGGAGAAGGAACAGATCTATGAAGAATGAGTCCAAAAGATTTAGATAGATCCTCCATTATGAAAGAGGAGCATATTAATAACCAACTTCTTAAGTGGGTCCAGAGTCTAGCACATAGAACATGGGGAACAGTGTTCAGCTTTGAAGTGGAAGGATCACTTCAGGTCAGTCTTTGAGGTCAGAATTTGAGGCTAGCCTGGGCAACACGGCTGGAACCCATCTCTAACAAAAGAAAAAAAGAGTGAGGAGAGGGAGAAGAGTACTTTTAGAGTGGAAAAACCTGACAAAACCCTGGCTACTAGCTGATATCAAGATGATACCGGATTACGGGTTCTTGTCTTGGTGATTTGAAGAATAAATCTGCGGACCACAGATCAGTGGCAAGACAGAATTTATTTACAGAAAAGAATACCAAAAAACACTAATTTCCTGGTAGGGAGAGAAAACCCTAGTCGGGAGAGAAAAACTTTCTGCATTTTTCTCTTCTCCATCTCTCTCCGTTTAGCAGTATATATAGGTGCATGGGTTCCTTTTATATGCGGCTGGGAAATGAATGGACACAGTCTCTTCCACTGGGGCAAGGTGAAAGAATGTTCTAATGAATGGACACAGTCTCTGCCACTGGGGCAAGATGAATGAATGTACTAATGAATGGACACAGTCTCTTCCATGAGCAAGATGAATGAATGTACTAATGAATGGACACAGTCCATTCACAGAACTGAGGCCTAGGAAACTTACATGAAATTGACCTAGGCATAGGAAATGCGGGTTCTGTATTCAGTCATAAGTGCAAAGGGAAGGAGACTCCAAGGAGCCAGTGTCTCCCCAGCAGTTGCCGGGTCCGTTTGGCTACTGGAGCCTCTGGTAGGGGAGGGAGGCTCCTCCCTTTGCCTATGCTCCAGGAGGCTGGTTCCTCTGCTGGCTGCCGCTGCGCGGTGGCTGTGGGTCCTCCAGTTCTGCTCAGCTGAGCTGGCTGGGGGCCACCTGTCCTTTATCAAAGAGTTATTAATCATACTGATTTTATGAACCCTTCAAAGATGTGACCCTTCCTCCCCCAAATACACAACCTTTAATCATAAGAAAACAATGAAATAAATTCAAGTAGCGGTGCATGCTACAAAACACCTGACCAATAGTTCTCAAAACTTTCAATGTTGTTAAAAATCTCTGTGAAACTGACAAAGTCAACAAGAGTTTGAAGAGAAATGGCATCAAAGTGTAATGCAGTATTCTGGACCGCCTGGGGAAACCAAGAAAGAACATTAGGTGAAAACTAAGAAAATCTGAATAGATAATGAACTGTTGTTAAGAATAACATATCTGGCCCGGAGCCTTTAGCTCAGTGGCTACAGCACCAGCCACATACACCAGGGCTGGTGGGTTCGAACCCAGCTGGGCCTGCCAAATAACAATGACAACTATAACAAAAAAATAGCCAGGTATTGAGGCAGGTGCCTGTAGTCCCAGCTACTTGGGAGGCTGAGGCAAGAAAATTGCTTAAGCCCAAGAGTTTGAAGTTGCTGTGAGCTGTGAAGCCAGAGCACTCTACTGAGCGTGATATAGTGAGACTTTGTCTCAAAAAAAAGGATAACATATAAATATCAGTTTAATAATTATAATAAATATACTCTATTATGCAAGAGGTTAATAAGAGTGGAAACTAGGTTTGGGGTATATTGGAACTGTCTATAATGTCTTTTTAATTGTTCTGCAACTCTAAAACTTTTCTAAACTATAAATGTGTAAAAAAGAATAAAACAATAATATCCTTAAAAAGGTCTAGAATGTCTCTACGATATAGAGTCAATGCTACTTTTCTAATGGTATCTTACCACCTGCCTGTCTCTCCGTCCAGCCCAGTCACCTTGGCCTCCACGCTGACCCTCCAGGACTATCTGATCCCACCTCTATGATCCCAATCACAGTGGTTGACCCTTGGTGACTTTGACCAGTAACCTCTACTGACCTTGTCTTAGCTCAAATCCTTTCTTGTTCAGGACTTTTCTCAAAATATCCTCATAAGAGAAAAGCTCTCAGGACATTACATAAAGATAAATTCTATCCCCTATTTCATCTCAGGAATCCCTATCATTCTTTCTCAGTTTTCCTATTCATCATGGAATTTATCAGTATATAACAAGCTTATTTATTTATTAACATTCTTTCTCCTCCCACTCATTGGCAGGTAAGCAGCATGTAGGGAGGAATTTAACTGCTTTATTCAACACGATATGCCCCGAATTTAAAAACAGTATATGGTCTGTGGTGAACAATGAAGAAATGAATGAATAAAGGAAGCAGTATGCAGATGAATGTATACAGACGCTCTATAAATATGTGTTAGTGTAGCATGCCTAATATATATACGTGGAAAGCATTGGGAGTGTCTTATAGCAAGAGTTTTAATGCTAATTTTCTCCTTGCTTATCCTTAATTTCCGGGAGTTTTTCAGAGTTTAAGTTTACATTTTATATCTTTATAATACTTCCATTATGACAGCTGCACCAGGCATAATGCTGTTAGCAACATAGTGTGGATCACAATCTGGAATATATAATGTTTAAACCTGTGACTGAACTGGAATATATAGTTTTGCAATGTAGTAAAAAATGTGCAAGAGCTTGGCATTAAAAATGACAATAAAATATTATTGCCAAAAAGACTTTTAGAATACTTCTTGGAGACTTCTTGAGAGTGTGCTAGAAAGGAAATGCTTTGCCAATACCCAGTTCATGAACTTGACTACAGAAGAAAATGACAGCTAGGTTACAGAGTGCTATCACCATGTGGATGTAATATAAAAAAACCTGGAGGATATGAGATATGAGAAATAAAATAATATGCTTCCTACTGAGTATTCAAATCTGTTTTAAACACAAAATGAACCCATAAAATTCCATTTTAATTTTCTTCCAACTGTATAAGCTGAAGAAAAGCTGTGCTGTAGATTGACTCTGCTGAAATTAGTCACGGCACATACTAAGACATAAAACAAGTGATCTGGAAACACCCGTTATTGAGAGACAGCTTTAAACAATGAAAAGTACGCTGTGCGAGATGTTTCCAGTGTTATCACTCCCATTGACTTCTCGCAGCTAAGATATTCAGAGCTCAGAGAAGAACACAAAACAGAAGCAGAACAAAAGAGCTCTCATGACGGTGAAATGCCCTTTATCTGTTCTTCATCTACATCACAACAATCCAATATTTCTAGCTTCATATATTTGTCATTAACATCTTTCAGTGCATTGATGGTTCGGCAGAAGGTAAAGACTTTGGGTTTGGGAAAATCTAGATGCTCTACATGATTTAATGTAGCTGAAATAATTGATTAAGCCTTTATTATAAAATAACAAATAGATCATTGGCTAAATTGAGTATGATTCATGTAATATTGGTGGACTACACACTGTATTTTTAAAGAAATAGGGAGGCGCCTGTGGCTCAAAGGAGTAGGGCGTTGGCCCCACATCCTAGAGGTGGCAAGTTCAAACCCAGCCCCAGCCAAAAACTGCAAAAAAAAAAAAATATATATATATATATATATTTCTAGGGCACCTCTTCTATTAAATTTTACAAATTGGGTGGTGCCTGTCGCTCAAAGGAGTAGTATGCCGGCCCCATATGCCAGAGGTGGGGGGTTCAAACCCAGCCCCACACAAAAATTGCAAAAAAAAATAAAATAATAAAATAAAATAAATTTTACAAATTATAGACAAAGTAAATTTTATACATATTTATATTACAAATAAGAATATTCTCAGTATTATATCACTATGTTTATATATTTATCAAAAAGTTGCAAGTACAGTTGCATGCAAGGTAGTACACATAGATTCTTGGCAGCCTTCCCTAAACCCAGAGTTAAGATGCCACTGAAGAAAGAAAGAATTCTATGGATCTAAACCTGCAGTAAACATTCAAAGGGGGATGGCCTGAGAAAACTCAGACAACAGAAAGGACAGTAAAAGGCCAGTGAGGAGGAAGATTCAAAACCAGTGGGAATGGGTCAGAAAGGAACTTCTGTGTCATCTTCTGTTTTGTTTCTCCTGTACCAACCCGGGTATGTAAGTACCTGCTAGAAGTTAATTATTGTTATTGTTTTAAAATATGTCCACTATGCCTTTGATGTTTCTACCTTCAAGAGGCAGAGACTAATTCTTCTCATCTTATGTATGACTTAATCACTGATTTTGAATAAATTTAGCCGTGTGGAAGTGATTGTGTATGACATTAGAGACTAGGTCACTAAAAGAAATGGTACAAAAAAGTGCCATCTTTTATTGGTCACTCAGGGAAAATTAGTTGTCATGTCATCAGACAGATAAGTAGCTTATGGATGGGCTCAGTTAGCAAGAAACTGAGGCACCTGCCAGTAGCTAGTGAGAATCTGAGGCCTTCAGCCATAACCATGTGAGTGGGTCATCTTGAAAGCAGATCTTTCCACCCCTACTGTCATCCTGAGCCAAACAATCTTTCTAAGATGTTTCTATAATCCTTAGCCATAGAAACTCTAAGATATTATAACTTAAGTCACTAAGCTATAGGGTAATACTCTATACCACAATCGATCACTACTTTAGTCCTCTTTTTCTCACTGAATTAAGAGTTCTGCTTAATGGGATACACATTTGACTAAACTCTATTATTACGATACATAGCTATTATTCCAATTTATTGTTTGGACTCCAATTAATATAGCTGGTATCAAAAAATAAATTTTTCAAAAGTTGAATATATTAGAAAAAATTAGAAAAAAATATATTATTACGAAGGGGAAACTACAGACATATTTCACTGATGAATAAGGATGCAATATTATAAACAACATATTGACATGTTGAATTAAAAATTGATGTTTAATATACATTGATCAAAATTAAATCAAGTTTGTGTGAGAATGTCATTATTATTTTTTTTGCCCACACCCCCTCGCTCCTTCTCTGTCTGATCTCCCCTTCCTCCACGCTCCACCATGCCATTAATTTTCTAATTTTACTATCAGGGGTATCCAGATTATGTAAAATGATTTTGAAATATTTCTATTTTTACTGTCTATAAGACTTGGTGTGATCTGCTTTTCTTTTAGAAATTTTTTTTTTACCTTTATTTCTATATATTAGTCATCTATTTTTTAGACTTTGGTAAAAACATAATAAGGAAAAAAATTGTTTGCTATTTGTATTTTGTCTTGTGTATTCTGTAACAAACAAGTAGTAAATGATTACGTATTCAAAAAAAATCGCACAACTTTTGTTAAAGCTATATTAATAGGTACTTTCTATTTTGGTTGCTGATACAATGCTATCTTTCTTTTTCTAATATTATTTTGCAATTCTTTTTTATATAGGAATATAAATGATTTTGTATAGTTATTTTGAACTTGGCTACATTCCTGAATTTTTCTATTGTTTTTGGTAACTTGCAAGTAACTTGGTTACTCCTTTTTTCTTTTCTTTCTTTTTTTTTTTTTTTTTTTTGCAGTTTTTGGCTGGGCTGGGTTTGAACCCACCACCTCTGGTATATGGGGCCGGCACCCTGATCCTTGAACCACACGTGCCACCCCGTAACTTGGTAACTCAAAAGTAATGAAATTTGTATTTTTTTTTTTTACAAACCATTGGGATTTTTAAGTTATCATACTTGTCCTAGCTAGGATCTTCAACTTTACTAGGAGTGGTAGTAATGAGTACACTGATCTCATAATTGATTTGTAGATAATGCTTTTGTTTCCTCATAAAATTGATATATTTGTCCCAATGTTATCCTCAATGATTATGTCAATGTTTTGCCTATAGTCGATGTTCTGTAAATATCATGGAATAAAGGAGCCCAAAATTAAAAAAAAAAGTCGAATATATTTAATACTGTGTCTTTTAAAGTGTCTATGTATTGTCTTGGATATAATACAGCAGAATTAAATGCCATAGAATAGGACAGGTAAAAAGTAAAAATTAAAAAGTTCCAAGTTGTGATTTACCATAATCTAACAGAGTTAGATGTAAAGTTTTTACATTTTGACTGGACTTGGCTAAAAAGTATTGAAGAAAGGGACTTTTTAGAAACTTTTTATACCAATAAAAAAGATGGACATTATCACCATTGGGTGACTGTGATATTGTTTTCTTTCTTCTCTTAAAAGAATAATTTTGTTCATATCAAAATTTCCCTGAAGTTGTGACTGTAATTCTAAATTATCTTTGGTATATATACGCATTTTAGAAAGATAAACATATAAATTGGAGTTATAATGTTAGTAGATAAAAGGAGTAGGTGTCTGACCCAGATAACTTAGGTTAGGAAGAAACCATAAACATCTGATAGTATTCAAGGAAGGGGGTGCTTATACACAATCTAACCTTTTGCTTTTCTGAATTATAGATGCAAAAAATTTTCCATTCTCAGTGAAAAGAAGGATTAGAAAAGATATCTACTTCCAAAGTAGATTATCTGGAACAAAACAAACATGACTGAGGAAAATGCTCACAAATTTATATTGTTAATGTTTATTTAGGTTTTAGAAATCTGAGATAGATAATTAATTTCTTTTTATTTCAAAATATCACATATAGCCCTCAATTTTCTACACTCAAATTTTCAAAGAATAAGGGGGAAGAAACAGGCTTTGGGGGCAATTTTTGTGTGTGTTTTTTTGACACAAAGTCTGCTCTGTTGCTCTGGGTAGATCACAAATGGCATTATTATTGCTCACTGCAGACTAAAACTCCTGGCCTCAAGGGCTCCTCCTACTTTAGCCTCTGGAGAAGCTGGTGATACTGGACAAAGTGGCACCCCACCCAGCTCAGCTAAGTGAGGCTGGGGGACCTGCCACCTCCATCTTGGTGGCAGCAGCCAGCAGAGGAAACAGCAGGTTGGAGCAAGTGGGGGGAGCCTGCCTTCCCTCACAAGAGGCTCCAGTAGCAAAAAAGATCAGACCTAGCAGGGGAAAACACTGGTGATTCCTCCAGTGCATTCCTAATTGGTCCATTTTCAATCCTGAAAATAGACCAATCACCTCAGATTTCAGCTCATTGGACAACTGCCCTTATATAAACCCCTGAGTAGAGAGCCTAGGGGCAGATGTTGCGGACCTTTGAGGGACAGCAAGAGAGCAAAGACCTCAGCAGATCATCACAGACCTTCGTGGGAGAGAGAGCAGAAGAGGAAGAGCTGTACCACTTGCATCCTGCTCTATAAGGAAGTTTGGCTCTTTGTAAGAGCTGTAATACCTGTTAAATAAAACCTAACTTCCATCCTGTGGTCTGTTGATTCATTCATTGAAAATTCGAGACCAAGAGCCTGGAAATCCAATATAAAAAGTCTGGTATCACTGGGACTATGGGCACCTGCCACCATGCTCAGCTATTTTCTTTTTGTTTTCTATGTTTGGTGGAGACAAGATCTTGCTCTTGCTAAGGTTTATCTTGAACTCCTGACCTCAAGGGATCTTCCCACCTTGGCCATGGAGAGGGCTAGCACTAGTATTAGAGGTGTGAGCCACTGTACCCTGCCCCATTTCTCAGTGTGCCTTCTTAAATGTCACTCTCTGCATTCAAGAATTTCTCTCAGAGTAAATCATATATATCTGTAGGCTTCTTGAAATAGACATTTCAATCTACAATGTCATGCATTTTTCTTCCTTTATTATAATTAATTTTCATTGAAATTTGAATAGAGGCACATATATTTTTCTCTCTAGTTACTTTCCAGACTACATACATACACTTCTTAATGGTTATCTGAAAATCATTGAGTAAGCTATTTAGATCAGGCCAGAGTGACATTATTAATAACTTCTAGAATGTATAAAACCTAAGTGTTGAAATGGTTGAATTTAGGCCATATGAGATATATATTTCTTTTCTTTTTCATTTTTTTCTTTTCTTTTTTTCTTTCTCTATTTTTTTTTATTGATGGTCAAGTTCTTAGGCTCTATGACAAAAGAATAAATTCTCCCTGCCAAGGGTCTATTAATAGAATGATATAAAGGAAAAGCAACTACAGTTTTACTCATTTATCTATTCACAAGGCTCACATTTGAGTTCCACACATTCTCCTGACCCACATTATTTTATTTTGTGCTTGAGTGGCTGAATTTCATCAATGGCTCTCAAGGGCAATCCATGCCCAGGCAAGTCAGAAGGCATAGATGAACACATAGGGGGGTATTATTGGTGAAGGCACTAAAAAAGCTATGGGATATGCCAAGACACAGGTTATCAGTCAAGTAAGAAGTTCAGAGCAGGCACCAATAACAATAGATACATGGAAATATCAAAGTGGAAAATTAACTAAATGCAAATACATTCTATATAAATAATTTTAAATAAATAAGAAAACACAGTAATAAAGTAAGAAAATAACTTGAGTTATACTTCTGAGTTGTTTAAAGCTTTTCTTAAAAGCAGACTAAATAGCTCAGTGGATGGGGCGCCAGACACATACACTGAGGCTGGTGGGTTCGAACCTGGCTCAAGACAACTAGAACAACAATGATAACTGCAACAACAACAACAAAAAAAATAGCCAGGTATTGTGGCAGATGCCTGTGGTCCCAGGTACTTGGGAGGCTGAGGCAAGAGGATTGCTTACACCCAAGATTGTGAGGTTGCTATGAGCTGTAATACTGTAATACTACAGCATTCTACTCAGGGTGGCAGCCTGAGACGCTGACTCAAAAAGAAAGAAAGAAAGAAAAAAAAAAGCAGACTAAGGAAATTTTGATTGGATAATAATGCTTTTCCAGCTTCCAAAAACTGCTATAAGACCCCCAAACCAACACCAGTCATCTCAACCACATATTCTTTACAACGGTGTTTTTATTTCCCAGGAATTTTCTTATTTGGTTTTCTCTTTACAAAAAATCACCCACATTCGGTACCAACTCTGAGTTCATAAAGTCTGAAAATGTGTTTTTTTTTATATGTAAAAGGTTTCATTTGGAGCTCTTCAGTATAAGCCATCCTACTGATTTATTAATCTTCTTGTCCTTCTACAATAGACTCTTAAAACAAACCTGAAGAGTAGTCTGGTAGCAGTTAAAGCCACATAACCTAAGTTGGTTGCCTAGGTGGGAAAAAAAAAAAAGTCATTTAATGTAAATTGGCAATTGTTTTCAAAATAAGTTTTTGTAAAGTTATTTTTAAGTTCATGGCACAAATAGTCTTTAGGAACTGAGCCCCAAATGCAGGTTTCTGCCAGGGCCCAAACCTGTAGTAGACTCTGGGATGCAGAACTGGAAGATTTCCATCAAAACTTTTCAGAATAGGTTTCCCAATTATGGCTGGCTCAAGAGATGACATGTCAGACACTACTCCTGTCTGTTTCCTTAGAGATTTCAACTTAGCATCACATCAAAAATTGAAAAGTGCAGATAGAGAAACAAATAGTCACTGCAGTAGGAAATAGGAGCCTATCTTTTGATGTTAGACTTTTGACAGCTTCTAAGCCTCAACCCTCCTACTTTTTGTTCCTCTGCATGTTCCATCTTTGGCACCAGTGGGAGGTTTAATGCACACAAGCCCTTGCCCACAGACAGGAACTATTTTCCAAGGCTCACATCCTAACCACACTGGAATCTCAAGTCAGTCTCCTTTCCTTGATCTCTCAAGCAATTATTGGACCAGCCAGTGACAGCTGAATTTTTGGCCCTAGAAAGCCTCATTATACAACTAATAGACTTTTCTTACCACCTTGATGAAATAAAACAATTAAATTGTATTATTTTAAATTGAGTTTTATAATTTAATAACACTCTCATAGGTTTTGAAAAGTTAGAAAATGTCTTGTAAGATAGAAGTGCTTCTCTATTTTCTTCTTTAAAAAAATCTATAACCTTTAAATGGCAAAGTTTTATCTGTCAAAATATACACTGAGATGTTGGTGCCCTATAAACCCAGGATGGAAATAATTGCCATTGGCTCAAGAGGAACAGCAGGAAGTGTGGGTCACCCTTCTCGCACCTTTGACTTTCTACAGTAAAGTAAGAGGCAAAAAGCCTCTATGGACTTTAAATGTGAAAATGACTATATTATGGATGTTTCACTCTTAAAAGAAACAGAAAGGAACTTTAAAAGTACATTTATAAAAGAAGTTTTAAAAAACTTTTAACGAAGTGTTTCTTTAGTATTTTTAACTCACAATAACAATGTATTAGCATTTTCATGACAAATTTGATTAAAGTAATTCAACTATGGACGAATTTTAATAGAAAATATATATGTAACATACTGAAACAATTATCGTCACCTTTCACAGGTCAGGAATGTGCATTTGAATCAATTAGCATAACTTATTAATCGATTTTTGATTATTTTTACATTCATATTATTTTATAAGCAAAAACTACCTCAGCAAATGCCTGCAAATACTTGGAATTATTCATAGAGTATTTGCACAATAATAGATCACTGCTTTAATTGACTTAGTTATGTACAATTAACCAGTTAGTGATTTTAAAACACAAATGTTTAATTGACTCGGTTATGTAGTATTAACCAGTTCATGGATTTCAAATACAAATGCTAAGGCCACGTGCAGTGGCTCATGCCTATAATCCTAGCACTCTCTGGGAGGCTGAGAGAGTGGATTGACTGAGCTCGTGAGTTCTAGACCAGTCTGCGCAAGAGCCAGACCTTATCTCTAAAAAATAGGTAGGCATTGTGGTGGGGGCCTATAGTCCGAGCTACCTGTGAGGCTGAGGCAAGATGATCACCTTAACCCAAGAGTATGCAGTTGCTGTGAGCTAAAGATGCCATGGCACTCTACTAAGGGTGACCAAATGAAACTGTGTCTCAAATAAAAAAACAAACAAGAACAAAACAAAAACAAAAAAACCTCACAAAGGTTAACTCAATTATTTTTTCTTCCAGTAATAGTAGTCTTATTATTATTAGATGGCTCAGCCTTTGAAACATAAATAATGAATAGTTATATATGAGAAAATTCTTACCAATTGCAAATTGTAATACAAATTATGATACAAATTTAATACAAATCATAATACAAATTATGATTCCTATATTTTAATGATAATAACTTTAGTAATCTATTGTTAATTTTGAAAATGTTGATAAATATATTGATAAATGCAAAAAGCCTCCGATATGCTTTTCATATAGTCCTATGGTTATCTTTCCAAAGCTATAAACTGTCAGAGGTACACATGTGTTTTTATGTTTTTTGGAACTGAGCATATCCCTAAAAATAGGAGGTTTTCAATAAATAGTTGTTGTATTAAAGAAAAATAGAAAAGGCACATGGCAAATGTTCAGTTTCAATTATAATATAATTTGTAAGACAAAAAATAATAATTGAGTTTTTACACCAATCAATTTTCAGTAAAGGTGAAACTGTCTCTGAACTAAGGATCACAATATGAATGCATATAGCCATTTCAGGAATTGCAGTTAAATTTGTTAATAGGGAATATTAATCAATGAGTACCAGAAGGAATGCTCTAGTTACAAAGTCAATGGAGAGAGTGGATAAGGAAAATGTGGTGTGTATGAATAGGTAAAATATGTTGTATATGCACAAAGGAATAATGGAAGGAGGAAGTTGTGCCATATGTAAACAACAATGAAGCATGGATGACATTATACTAAATAAAGTAAGCTTATATGTTTTTGTATATATACACATATATATATATATATATATAATTTTTAAAAATATAATTATATATTTTGCTGTGACAGGGTCTCCTGGTTAGAATGTATCATAGGTCATTGCAACCTCAAATGCTTGGGCTCAAGGGAGCCTTCTGCTACAGTCTCCCACATAGCTGTAGCATGTGCTACCATACCTGCCTAATTTTTTTTTTCTTTTTTGTAGAGATTATGTCTCACACTTGCTCAGACTGATCTCAAACTCTCAGATCTCAAATGATGCCTTAGCTTGCCAAAGTGCTGCGATTACAGGTACAAGCCACTGTGCCTGGCCAATGTTAAATAATATTGTATTTTATACTTTCTAAAAGAGTTTACTCAAAGTATTCTCACCACACAAAAAGTGTAACTATTTTAGGTGATGATATGTCAATTAGCTTAATTTTGGTATTTATTTCACAGTGTGTATACATATCAAAACATCACATTATACACCTTAAATCTATACAACATTAATTTGTCAAATATATTTCAATAATATTGGGGAAAGAAATAATTCAGTGGACTGAAGTTTAGGACAGAAAATAAAGATGATCCAATGTGGAAAATAGCTCAGGACCCCATTTTTTTTAGTCTATTCTTATTTAACATCAAAGTATTAACTATGCCTAGGGAGTCAATACACCACAAATGTAGGTTCTTGGAAGAACGGGAGAGGAAAATGGTCTACATTCCTTGAATGCTCTTGTTTCTCCTTTGTTTTGTGTAAATGTAATTATATAATCAGTGATTTTGTGTCTGGCTTCTTAGCATATTTTCAAAGTTCATCTGTTTTGCTATATGTATCAATACTTCATTCTTTTTATTAATGAATGATAATATATTATGTGGATATGCTATATAATACAAAAACTATAGATAGTTTTTGTAAACTTATTAATCACTTTATGGATATTTGAGTTTTTTCTCCCTTTTGGGTATTAAGAAAAACACTGCTATGAACATTAGGGTACAAGTTGTCCATGAGAATATTATGAATTTCTCTTGGGTAATTACCTAATAGTAGAACTGCTGGATCACATAAAAGTCAATCAATTTCAGTGAGTACACCAACCAACTGTAACTATCATATATTTCTTATAACTATAATATGCTACAAATACTTGGCAAAGCATTTTGGCATATTCTTAAAAGTATATACCCACATATGAGCCAACAAAAGTATATACCCACAAATGAAAACATACGTTGACAAAAAGATTTTTTTTAAAGTTCACAGCAACACAATGTATAATTTCCCCAAGTTGATATATTATGGACTGAGTGTATGTCCCCCAAAATCTGTGTGTTGAAACCCTAGCCTTCAATATAGTGGTATTAAGGAGTTAAGGCCTTTGGGAGGTGAGTATTATGAGCATGGAGCCTTTATCCAAGACCATGAGGGTGGTCCTTTTATAAACGAGATCCAGGAAAGACTTCTTACCCCTTCCACCATGAGAAGTTACAGCAAAAAGATAGTCATCTGCAAATGGGCTCTCACCATTGACCACATCTGCCTTGATATCATATTTCCCAGCTCCAGAACTGTGAGAAATAAATTTCTACTTTTAACCCACCCAGTTTATGTTACTATTGTTACAGAATCTCAAATGGACGAAGTTAGGAAGCAAACCAAATTGTTTAATTTAGCAAACCACATCCATTAATAGTGAATGTATAAGCAAATTGGGTTATATCCATAAACTAAATTACTCATTAGGACAAATGACAAAAAAAATAATAAAATGCAAATACATAAATGACTTGCAAAAACATAATGAGTCAAAGAAACCAGTAACAAAGAAGAGTCCTTACTTTCTGATTCTATGTAACGCAAACTAATCTACCGCTAAAAAATAAGTGCATCAATATTTTATGGAATTGGGGAGAAATAGGAATGGCATTTAAAAGGCCATTGAAGAAACAATTTGGAATGAAAGAAACATTCTAAACTTGACTGTATTAGTAGTTAAATGGGAGAATATAATGGGCAAAATTCTTTTAACATGGGTTCAGAATATTTTATTACATTTTACATTTCATTTTACTCTTTATTAAATTATATAAAATTGATTAAAAACATCAACTGAAAATACCCAAAGAAAACTAAAAAGAAAAAAAAGATTTTATTTAAATACATTCAGAAGGGATATTCGATAAAATTTAAGATTATTTTAATATAAAATTAGTGGATAAAATGTTGATGCTAGAAATTAAAAACATACATAGATTATTTGACAAGATTTAAGATAATTTAAGGTAAAAATTTATAGTAAACTGCAAATATAAAGATATTTGCTTTATTTTATTGTTAGCTTAAACTAACAATTATGTACAAAAATATAGAAGACATTATGCTTATTAAATATTGAAAATGTTCCCTCTGAGATTTAGAGAAACAGTCAAAAATGTCTCCACCGTATCAAAATACCTCAACCTCTATTCAAGACAAAGAAAATACAAGTAAGTATAAAACTGGGACATTAAGAAGATACAGACTGTCATTTTCACTGATATAATCATATTTGTAAGAAATGTCAAAGGCATTTATGAAAACTCTATTAGAAATTAAAAGATCAGTTTAGCAGGGTATCTTGGCAACAGAGCAATTTACAGTAACGAATTGCACTACTGTATATTATCAACAAAAATTAAAAATAAATCATGGATATTTTGAAATCACAGAAATCATTATTCTCAATATAGACTTTTTAATCTAGGAATAAACTTAACAAACCGTATGCAAGATCATTAGATCAACTCACAAGATATTAATAAGAGAAATTGTTAAAAGCCAAACAGGAGGAGCTATGATATATGTTACAATTGGCAAATACCCTGAAACTGATACATAGATTCAATGCGATTCCAGCCATCATCCCAGAGGAGGGGTGATGGAACACCCAGATGTCCTTCGACTGGGACACCAAAATGTCCATCAATAGTAAACTACATAACTACATTTTAGAGTATTTGTGTGTGTGTGTAATGCAAACTGATAAAGAAGACTGAAGATGAAATTAAAGATGTAAACAAAGTTTGAAGAATTACACTTGCCAATCCCAAGTCTTATTGCTATGGTAATTTAAATGGTATGATATTGATAGAAAAATAACTATTTAAATGGACCGCTGGCAAATAATGTTATATAAAAACACATGAGTCTCTCTCTCTTTAAAAAAAAAAGTATATACGTCATATAAATATATGTTTATAAAAATCACCTGGTTTGTGAAGAAAGAGCCATTGCGATTCAGAGAAAATGGAATAACCATTTCAATAAGAGCTATTGGCAAGCTGATTATATGCAAAGAGGAAAAATTAATCTCATTATTAGAGTCTTACCGTGCACTATGCATAAAAATCAATTTCAAATGAATTATAGACTTAAAATGAAAGATAAACAAATATTCTAGAAGCTAATGCAGAAAAAATACCTTCACAAACTTTGCACAGGCGAGCATGTCTTAAACAGGACACACCAAACGCTGACCCTCAACTAAAATAACCATTGATGAATTTCACTTCATTAAATTAAGGGCCTTTGATCATCAGCAAGCCTGACTACGAGAAGAAAAGGAAAAGCCAGAGAATTGTAGATGATTGTCTCATTGCATAAAACAGCAAAGACTAGTATCCAGAATCTATAATGAAGTATAAAATCCCCTGTACGACTCAAAGAGTAAAAATCAACTTGGACTGAAATTAGAAAAACAGCTCTGCCATTAATCACAATGGGAGTACAGACATAGATAAGCCAGCTGCAAAATTAACTCCAAGTGCTGTTTGTCCCAAAGTCATGCGGCAGCTGTGAAATGCCATAATAACCCTTTCTTTTAATGACTACTTTTTTTTTTTAAATCAATGACACCCTAGAGCCACATTGCCAGTCCCATCCATTACTGGAGATGACTAATCACTAAACTGCTTTTGCCTCATGACAGGACCCAATCCTTACTTAATTGTCTTTCTTCTAAGCCCACCTCAGAGACTGGCACCAAACTTGACTCCTACTTTCCTTATACCCTCCTAAGAATCATTCAATGAGGAGCCAAACTTTACAGCAGATGCTCATCTAATCTCCGTTACGCAGTGCCATTTTACAGTTCCTCTGAATTTCCATTTTTTCCTCTATCGATTCAGTAAAGATGACTTTTTCAGACTATGTGCATGTTCCTGCTGGACTTTGATTTATTATGTTTTTACAAATAATCACAAAAAAATCAGTCATAAATAGTGCAGGCTACAAAAGATGTATCCGTTATTCATTAGTAAAGTATAAATTAAGTTCACAATAAGATACAGCTCAACACTCCCTAGAATGGCTAAAATTTAAAAACTGAAAATACCAAGAGTTGAAGGATGTCTTGACCACGTCCTCCACACCACTGTTGATGGGAACCTGAATTGTTACCACTTCTTTAGAAAGTTGATTGGCAGTATCTTCCAAAGTGGAAAATGGGTATATACGCCTTGCATTCAAGTGATTAGAGTCCAAGGTCACTTTTAACAGAAATCTAATAATGTGCAATAATACATTCATGTAAAACCTTACTTCTAACAGCATTATTAATAATAGCCTTACACTGGGACACGGGAAATGGCCATCAATAGTAAAATACATAACTACATTTTAGAATACTTATATAAATGGCCAATGAAGATCAATGAACTGCTATTACTTTCAATGACCCTGATGGATGACCCAGTACTTTACTGAGTAAAAGAACATGGAACTAATGGTATCCAATGGATAGTTCCATTCGTTAAAAGCATTGATAATAGCTAAAGCATATTTGTGGTGACAAATATTGGTTCATTAATGATTTTGAGGCACAAATATGTTGATTACAATATCTAATGATCTAGGGAGATATAAAATGATGTGTTAATATACTTAGTGACTTTTTTATGTTATACATTGAAAGTGTATGGTTTTTAGATACTTGTGTTATATATTGTATTAAACAGGAATCCTATGTATTCAATTCTAATATGAGGACAATTGACGACCTAGTACATAGTAGGACATATGAGCCTATGAGTAGGACATATGAGCAGGGGGTTAGAGAAGGGGGTACAGGGAGAGGAAGGGGGTGGCAAGTCATGCATTGTGACACACCTTTTGATGATGGGACACAATTATCATAGGGCCTTTACCTAACAAATGTAATCAGTGTAACCTGGTTCTTTGTACCCTCAATGAATCCCCAACAATAAAATAAAAAAAGCAAGGTGAAAAAGACTTAAAAATCATTAGATAATGGGTTCGATGGTAACTGGTAAATAAAATGTTTGGTGTTTCATAAATGTTGAAAATTTTATTTTTTATTCAAAAGTCTCACCTATTATTTAATATAATATGTCAGGTATTTAACATTAATATGCATAACACATTTAAAAGGAGAGGTCAGTATAAAGTTTTCATAACTCTTACCTATAAAGCAAATTGATGTTATTTTTAAAGGCTTTTATAATAAATTATGTAATAGTGTTAAAGAAAAGTGCAATTTATGGAAATTTGCTATAAATTACTGCATCAGGGAATTACAAGAAATCTAAAGTATCTAACTGGATCCTTATTGCCATTAAATATTTAAAATCTGAAATTCAACTTTAAAATAACAAAATGTGTATACATATTTACTTTTATCTAAGTGAAAGTAACCAAACCTAATAAGATTAATGGTATATAAAATAAACTATTCAAAGTAATGCACCGCCTTGTCACCTTTTGGTGATAAAATAAAAGCAATTTATTTCTACAATATGAAAACCATCATTATGCCTTTCTCTTTCATTTTTTCCAAAAGCTTTTACAACGCCAGCCTACATTTTCTGGGGAAACACGTTCTATACCAATGTTTTTCTTTAACAACTTTGATCTCATGGCTTTACTCAAACAGCAGTACTACAATATATGTTCTTATTTTGCCATGTTAACAGATGAGAAAGTCTGAGCATGTGGGATAATAGCAAAAGCATTACACGAGTTCCTATTCTCAGCTATTATGGAAGAAGAATTTTTATCTGAGCAGCATAACTTCAAAACCTGTGCATCTAACTGCTATCTTATGCTGGCTTTTTTCTTCGAAATTTTTTTCAAATTTTTCTAAAATTAATCACATGCAAAATAACTGCCATTTTAGAAATAAATTCCCCATGTCAGAAACACCGCTTATCACTGTATCATTTCCTGAATAATAAAAAGTTCAATTGAATGGCTTCTATACCATTTCGATCATTATCAAATAAAATTACACAGTAATAAGTATTGCTTTAGGCAGTAAGTGTTCTTTCTCTTTCTGTGCATGACAGCATTTGCACTATATTTTCAGCATCATTGCTCAATCTAGATACTTCTTTCACTTGCTTTTACGAAGACAATTTCTAAATTTTAATATTAACTATATTTAACTTAGAAATTTTAAGGATAATAGCAAATTGAATGATTTTGAATATTTAAAAACTTGTTTCAATTTTAATTTCTAAATTTTAATGTGATCTAATTTTGATCAATGCTTTTAAAAATTTCATAGTTTTTTAAACATGTTTTGAGAACACATTTTAGGAACAAAAGGAACAAACTTAACAGTTAGCATAATAAAAATATAGTTTCGGCTCGGCGCCTGTGGCTCAATCAGCTAAGGCGCCAGCCACGTACACCTAAGGTGGCGGGTTCGAATCCCCAGCCCGGGTCCGCCAAACAACAATGATGGCTGCAACCAAAAAATGGCCGGGTGTTGTGGCGGGTGCCTGTGGTCCCAGCTACTTGGGAGGTGGAGGCAGGAGACTCACTTGAGCTCAGGAGTTGGAGGTTGCTATGAGCTGTGATGCCATGGCACTCTACCCAGGGGGATAGCTTGAGGCTCCATCTCAAAAAAAATAAAAAATAAAAATAAAAATAAAATAAATAAATAAA
>CAUYQV010022963.1:0-23673 GCA_963574575.1 Galagoides demidoff | reverse complement strand
TTTTTTCTTTCTTTTTTTCTTTTTTTTTTTGAGACGGAGACTCAAGCTATCCCCCTGGGTAGAGTGCCATGGCATCACAGCTCATAGCAACCTCCAACTCCTGGGCTCAAGCGAGTCTCCTGCCTCCACCTCCCAAGTAGCCCGCCACAATGCCCGGCCATTTTTTGGTTGCAGCCATCATTGTTGTTTGGCGGGCCTGGGCTGGGGATTCGAACCTACCACCTTAGGTGTACGTGGCTGGCGCCCTAGCCGATTGAGCCACAGGCGCCGAGCCAGCAAGAGCTTTTAACACTTTTCTTTCATATTATTGCAGAAAAACGGTGAATTAAAACAGAAAGACACTCATACCAACAGTACAGGAAGGAAACTTTAATACCCAGAGAGAACTCAGATGCCGCAAGGCATGAAATGCTGAGTTTCAGGGAACAGTTTTTCTTTTCTTTTCTTTTCTTTTCTTTTCTATTTTTTTTTTTTGAGACAGAGCCTCAAGCTATCCCCCTGGGTAGAGTGCTGTGCCATCACAGCCCACAGCAACCTCCAACTCCTGGGCTCAAGCGAGTCTCCTGCCTCAACCTCCCAAGTAGCTGCGACCACAGGCATCCGCCACAGCACCAGGCTATTTTTTGTTTGCAGGCATCATTGTTGTTTTGGTGGGCCCGGACTGGATTTGAACCCGCCACCTTAGGTGTAAGTGACTGGCGCCTTAGCCACTTGAGCTACGGGCACCGAGCCAGGGAACAGTTTTTCTCCAAACTTTTTTATACCTTTTTTTTTTTTCAATTCAATATCCACTACATATTTATGGCTACAGATGTTAGAAACCACGGTATTGTTATTAGTTACAGAGTCTTTTTTTGCTTTTGCTTTTCCAGTTATTTTAGCTCATTGTAAAGTTTGTTCTTATCTTTAGAGGACAAGTTCTGCACCTGCCTGCTACTTTCTCAGGATCCCTAAGAATTAGAAGATTTATTTCTCTATTGTCAGTATGAGGTATGCCAATTAAGTTCACACACTTACCACTGTGTGCTTACATTGGCAGCCTACTAAGTTTTCTTAATCTTGGTATAGCAATGTCTTAGAGATGTGTTAGTGTTGACATGTGGTGGTGTCTTGTTGAGTGGCACTCATTATTATTTTGTTTTTGTGTGCCATCACAAGAATGTCAAAGCTTGAATCAGAGCAAAAAAACACACTAAATTTCTCGTCAAACTTGGCAATAGTGTAAGTAAAATCAGGGACATGTTAGTTCAAGTTTATGGGAATAATTTCATAAAGAAAATGGCATTGTACAAATGAAATAAACATTTTTCTGAGAGGAAAGGAAGAGTCCTTGATAAAGAGAGGTCAGGACAGACAGTAATAAGCAGAACTGACAAAAGTATTGCAAAAATTGATTCAATTATGCATTGAAATTGTCATCTGAGTCTGAGAAAAAGAAGACCAAGTAAACATCTACAGAGAAATCTTATCTGAAAATCATGGCCAACAGCTTATGGCTGTTGAATCACAACAATGAACTAGTCACATGGCACTATTTATGAGGAAAATTTTAGGCAATAAACAAATAACTATATTGGAACACCCGCCCTACTTACCTGACATGGCCCTCAAAGAATTTTTTTCTTTACCTGAAGGTAAAAGAAATATCAAAATAAAGACATTTTAATGACATTCAAGACATCAAAGGTAATACAACACTTCTGATGGCCATTTAAAAAGAAAAGAATTCCAAAATTTTTTTGAAGTGTGGACTAGGAACTGGAATCAGTACATAGCTTCCACAGGGGAGTACTTCAAAGGTGCCCACAGTGATATTCCGCAATAAGGTATGTAGCACTTTTTCTAAGATGAGATTACAAACTTACTCATACATTATCCAAAACTTACAACAACAATGTTTGATTACAATAGTTTAATTTCAAAATTAAAGTATTTATTTCTCTTTTTTAAACCAAGGTTTGTAGTTTCCTTTTAGCATTTTTTATAGTATTTTAATATTTTTGCAACTGTTAATCACTTACTTTTCTTATTTTTTATGTTTTTCCTGTCAGACCATACAATTTTTTACTTATCTATGAAAGTAGCACAGCCTGTGTATTCTTTAATGTGTAAGCTAAATTTTTTTTTTTTAAATAAGCTTTCAGTATTAGCAAGATTTTAGTTAGCTGCAACATAGAAAATAATTGACAAATGCTGGTTTCAACAAATAAGGGCTTTTATTTCTATTGGAATAATAGACATAGAATTACTAAATAGGTAGTTAATATGGCTTATCAATATAATCTATAATGAAGAACAAATGCATTTTTTGTATTTCTACTCTGTCATCTTTAACATAGTGCTTCATTTTGATGGTTGTATGATGGCTGCTTCATCTTCACCCATCATTTCTATTTTCTAGGCAAAGGAAAGTGAGGAGGATAATGTAAAATAAACCAAAAATGTAAGCTTCATTCAAAAGTTTTCCTGAATCCGTATCAATTACTTCTTATATTTCATGGACCAATCTGGGTACTAAAAATTATTTCACATGAAGCACATTTTGGAAAGTAAATACTTAGCTTTCTTTGCTATATAATAAAAGAATAAATAAAAATAATTTAGTCTAGCCAATACAGATTGCTTAACTATGTATCTCCTGTTTGACATATGGAACTGCCTTTGTCTTTTGTGATTTCCACATTCATATTATAGTGCTCTTATAATTCAATTGGGTGTCATTTATTAAATTTGTACTAAATGATAGTTCCTGAGTTATTTGTTATCCATTTAGTCCTAATAAGAACTATATGAACACATTAGATTATTATTCTTTTTAAACTGATGAGAAAACTAAGGGCTAGAATGATTAAAATACTTTTCTAAACACTGCTATCTAGTGAGCAATAGAACTAGGATATTTTGGCAATTCCATGGTCTAAATCCTAAGCCAATGTTTTTAATAACTATAATATTAACATATTCTCTCTTACCTTAGTTGACTTTTTATATCTGTGCCTATCTTGACTACTATCTCCTTAAACGTAAAGTCTAAATACATTCAGGTCTATTCCAGAGTATATGCAAAAAAGTCTGAGGCCTGCAATAAATTTTTAAAGCAGTAAGGACACAAGAACTGCAGCCCTCAAGAAAATCCCTTGATTTTCCTTATTGGTACAGAGCCAGTGGTCTCAGGGTACACATGATCCAGTGAGACACCAGAAGTAGCCAAGCCAATTTCCATGTTACTCCACTTCTAACAAGGCAGTAAAGATTAGGAACAGTCTTCCTCTACTTGGAAGTAGGAAAGAAAACAGTTTAGAGGCCTTTGTTTGCAACTTGGAACCAACCAGCTTAGGCACAGTAAAATAAAAGATCAAGTAGACTCTTTAAACTACAGGTTCTAGGCATTACTAGTACCTCGATGACTCCTCTAGACCCACACTGGGCCAGAAGAAAACATGCTTCCCTGGAGGTAAGGACTCAGTGCTGGCAGGATTCACTACTTGCTGACTAAAAGTCCCTATGGATATGAATAAGCACCAGACATAGCCAAGCAACAGATATTATAGACTATGGATAAGACTGAGTTGGCTTCAGGAATGATCTGGCACAATCACAGCTATGGAGGCTACAAGGGAGTGCCAACATCATTTCTTTTCCATATACAGTAGTCAAATACAGACAGAGGAGTCAGTGATAGATTATGCCTGATAATCCAGAAATTCTCCTCAATTTAACTGAAGTCAACCAAAGTGGTAAATCACCAGGAATCTACAAGAGTCACAATATTACTGGGTCTAGGACACCCCAGTGTTAATAAAACTGCAATGAGCAAAGACTCAGATCATACTAAATTTAGATCATGCTAAATTCAGTTTAAATATGTGTAAACTTCTCTCAAAAATGACAGTTTAAACTACAGAGTTTAAAATATACACTCAATGTTTTAATGCCCAAGCATAGATGAATATCCAAAAGCATGAAGAACACATAATAATGCCAAGCATGAGCAAGAGCAAGAGCAAGACTGTGTCTCTACCAAAAAAAAAAAAAAATCAGCTGTGTATGGTGTCATGTACCTGTTGTCCCTGCTACTCAAGTGGCTAAAACAAGAGGACCTCTTGAGCCCAGGAGTTTGAGGTTTCTGTGAACTACAATGACACAACTGCACTCTAGCTGGGGTGATAAAGTGACACTTTTTCTGAAAAATAAATATATATAGCAAAAACATGAACTCATCAAATGAACTAAAAAATTCACTACTGATTAATTGGGGAGTTATGGAAATATGTAAACTTTCAGATACAGAATTCTAAATAGAAGTCCTCAGAGAGGTTCAGTGAACTTTGAAACAACAAATGGAATGAATTCAGAAACCTATCAGAAAATTTTAATTAACAGACTGAAATAATAAAAAATCCAATATTTTAGATGTGAAAGAATTTAATTGACAAGTTGAAAGTATATTAGAGTCTCTCAACAGAAGGTTTGATTAAGAAGAAAGAATAGTGAGTTTGAAGACAGGCTATTTGTAAATATTTAGACAGAAAAGAAAAACAAAAAGAGAAGAAAAAAGAATAAAAAATGCCTATGAGATTTACAGCATAACCACAAAAGGGCAAACAAAAGAGTCATTGGCTTTAAAAAGGAGGTAAAGGAAGAGAATGGGGTAAAAAGTTTATGGAGGGGGTAGGGGAGTCATGGGGTCCTCTCCTTTTGGGGGCAGAACACTATTATTGGAGGGTCTTTATTTGACACAACCAATCAATGTAATCTTGTTCTTTGTACTGTCAATGAATCCCCAATAATAAAAAAGAAGTTCATTAAATAAGTAATAACAGAAAACTTTCTAAACCTAGAGAACAATATCAATATTCAGGCACAGAATTACATGAAACACAAAGTAGATTTAATCCAAGTAAGACTATTTCAAAGCGTTTAAAAATAAAGCTCCCAAAAGTCACAGATAAATAAATAAATAAAGTAGGTACAATGCATCAGACTATGAACTTTCAGGCCAGGAGAGAATGACACAATATATTCAAAACACTGAAGGAAAATAAACAAACAAAAAAAAACCCTTAATGCTACAATATTATATTCAGCAAAAGTATTCTTAAACATGAAGAAAAAAATAAAGACTTACCTAGATAACCAAAAGCTAAGTGCTTTCATCAATATCTGCCTTGTTCTATAAGAAATGCTAAAAGGGGTGCTTCAATATAAAAAAAATACATTCATAGACAGTAAGAAATCATCTGAAGATATAAAATACACTTGCAACAACAAGAGGCAAAAATATAAAAAATAATTACAACTTTTGGAGTAATACCTAGTAAAAAAAAAGATAAACATGTAGAAACAAAAACATTTTTAAAAGCAGATGGGGAGATAGTTAAAATTTATGATTTATTTTAGATTTTTCTTTCTTTATGTATGTCCTTGCTTATTTGTAAGCTGAGTTGTAATATGTTTAAAATAATTGGTTATAAAATGGTTGTTGCAAGCCTCATGACAAATTCCAATCAAAAAACCTAAAGCAGATATATGCAAAATAAAGCCAAGTAATTAAAACACACTAGTAGAGAAAAATACTTTTAACAAAAAGATAGGAAGAAAGAGAGGACAACAAAACCAACAGAAATCAAATAACAATGTGGCAGATGTAAGTCAAACAAGACCCAATAGGAAAACTAGGGAGATAAGATGGTTTATTAGAGACATCAGACACCAGTTGCCAAATTGTCTCAGAAAAAAAGAAAAAAGTTTTAGATGAAAAAGAAACAAACACAAACAAATAAACAAACATATTTAGGGTGTAATTCTGAAGAAGAAGTGACAGACCTATTCAGAGATTTCAAGGGAAAAAGTTGCAGACCAGGACAAGAAAGAGCAACATATCAGCAGAAATCAAATCCTGGGAGTTTTAGAGTCCAACAAAAAGGGTAGGTGGAGTGGCTTTTTCCTCCAATATATAACTGGGATTCATCCATCAGTCGTTCAAGAGCTGAAGAGACTCTACTGAAGAGGTTTTTATCCCTCATTATCCCCAAAGCTGCTGCCACCTGTGATCTGGGAGCTACTTGAGGGCAATGTACTGGGCTGCCAGTCCCCTTGGGGCCATCTCCCACCAGCAGAGACCTGAGCTAAGGTGGCAGGTGACATTGATTGTACTTGTCAGGCATAGTCCCTCTTAAAATTGTGCCCTGCCCCAAAAAGGTATGCCACACACCATGACCCCCACCCTCTCCCTCCTTCCCTCTCTCTGCTCTTCCCTCCTCCAACCATTTCCCTCTTTCCCTCTCTCTGCTCATCCCTTTCTCACCACCCTCCCTCCCTTCTTCCCTCTATCTGCTCTCCCCTTTCCCTACCCCATCCTTCCTTCCCTCTCTCTGCTCTCCCCTTACCTACCCCCACTGTGTACTAGGTCATTAATTGTCTTCGTATGGTAATTGAGTACATAGGATTCTTTTTCTCCATTCTTGTGATGCTTTACTAAGAATAATGTATTCCACTTCCATTCAGTTTAATAAAAAGGATGTAAATTCTCCATTTTTAATGGCTGAATAGCATTCCATGGTATACATATACCACAGCTTATTAATCCATTCCTGGGTTGGTGGGCATTTAGCCTATTTCCACATTTTGAGGATTTTAAATTGAGCTGCACTAAATAGTCTAGTGTAAGCGTCCTTATGGTTAAAGGGTTTTTTTTACTCCCCCTGGAGAGGTGTCCACTAATGGGATTGCAGGATCAAATGTGTGGTCTAGCTTTAGTTCTTTGAGGGTTTGCCATACTTCCTTCCAAAAAGGTTGTTTTAATTTGCAATCCCACCAGCAGTGTAAAAAGTGTTTCCTTCTCTCCACATCCACACCAGCATCCGCAGTTTTGAGAGTTATGATGTGGGCCATTCTCAGTGGGGTTAGATGATATCTCAGGGTGTTTTTCATTTGCATTTCTGTAATAATTAGGGACAATAAACATTTTTTTTCATATGTTTGTTAGTCATTTTCCTGTCTTCTTTAGAGAAGGTTCTATTCCTCTCTCTTGCCTTTGATATATGAAGTTGTTGGCTTTTCTGATGTGGATTAATTTGAGTTATCTGTAGATCGTAGTTATCAAGCTTTGGTCTAATTCAAAATATGCAAATATCCTTTCCCATTTTGTAGGTTGTCTATTTGCTTTGGTTGTTGTCTCTTTAGCTGCACAGAAGCTTTTCAGTTTAATTAAGTCCCATTTGTTTATTTTTGTTGTTGTAATTGCCACAGAATTTTTTTTTATAAAGTCTTTCCCCAGGCTAGTATCTTCCAGTGTTTTTCCTATGCTTTCTTTGATGATCTTTATCATTTCATGCTTTAAATTTAGATCTTTTATCCATCTGGGGTCAATTTTTGTAAGTGGAGAAAGGTGCGGGTCCAGTATCAGTCATTTACATGTGGACATCCAGTTCTCCCAGCACAATTTATTTAGTAGGGACTTTTTCCCCCAGTGTATGTTCTCATTTGGTTTATTAAAGATTAGGCGGTGTTTTAAGTTGTTAATTTAATTTCCCTGTTTTTAATTTGATTCCAAATGTCTATGTCTCTATATTGTGCCAGTACCATGCTGTTTTGACTGCTTTCTCCTTATAGTAAAGCCTAAAGTCTGGTATGCTGATGCCCCCAGCTTTGTTTTTATTAGCATGAATTGCCTTAGCTATAAGAATTTTTTTCTGGTTCCATAGAAAATGAAGAATTATTTTTTTCCAAGCCTTGAAAGTATGATGTTGGTATTTTAATAGGGATGGAATTGAATCTGCAGATTGCTTTGGGAAGTATAGACATTTTAACAATGTTGATTATTCCCAACCATGAGCATGGTATGTTCTTCCATTTGTTAATATCCTTTGCTATTTCCTTTCATTTGATAATTTTCTTTATAAAGGTCCTTCACTTCTTTCATTAGGTATATTCATAGGTATTTAATTTTCTTTGAAGCTATGGAGAAGGGAGTTCTGTCCTTAACTAGCCTCTCATCTTGACTTTTATTGCCGTATACAAAGTCTACTGACTTGAGGACATTGATTTTATATCCTCAGACATTACTATATTTTTTGATGACTTCCAGGAGTCCTGTGGTTGAGTCTTTGGAGTTCTCTAAGTGTAAGATCATATCATCAGCAATCAAAGAGGGAGTGTTTGACCTCCTCTGCTCCTATTGTATGCCCTTTATTTCCTTTTCTTGCCTGATTGTATTGGCTATAACTTCCAGCACTTTGTTGAATAGTAGTAGTGATAGAGGACAACCTGTCTGATTCTACTTCTAAGTGGAAAACCTTTCAGTTTTACCCCATTCAGTAAAATAATAGCTGTGGGTTTGTCATAGATAGTTTTGATCAGTTTAAGAAACATGCAACCTATGACTATACTCTTCAGTGTTCTTATTAAAAAAGTATTCTGGAGTATATCAAATGCTTTTTCTGCATCTATTGAGAGGGTCATATGGTCTTTGTTTTTGTTTCTGTTCATGTGGTGAATAACATTTATGGATTTATGCATGACAAAGCATCCTTGCATCTCTGGGATGAAACCCACTTGATCATGATGTATGGCTTTTTTGATGATAAGCTGTGATCTACTGGCTAGGATAATTTTTTGTTTGTTTTTATTAAATTATAACTGCATACATTGCTGCATTTATGGAGTTCAGTGTACTGATATGATATACGATGTGAAATGCTTACATTGAACTGATTAACACACCCATGACAATTATGCTCTTTTCTTAATAATTTTTTTAATTGTTTTGTTTTTGTTTTTGCTTTCTTCTTGAGACAGTGTCTCACTTTGTTGCCCTCAGTAGAGTGCTGTGGCATCGCAGCTCACAGCAACCTCAAACCCTTGGGCTTAAGCAACTCTCTTGCCTCAGCCTCCCAAGTAACTGGGACTACAGGCACCTGCCACAACACCAGACTATTCTTAATAGTTTTGAAATGCATCATTTCATCATGTGCATTAGGTGAGGTCACCGGAAGTATTCTCCACCCTCCTCTCCCCTCTCTCTCCTCTTCCCTTCTACTTTGTGAACTACAGTTGTTTTACCATTTGTATGAATATGTAAGTGATTATATATTTATTTCATAGTAGTATTGCATACATTGGATACCTTTTTTTCCCCCATTCTTTTATGTTTGCCTGGATGGAGCTGGAATCCAGATGCAGCTGGATATTTTCTGGTTCCATAGAAAATGAAGAATTATTTTTTCCAAATCTTGAAAGTATGATATTGATATTTTAATGGGGATGGAATTGAATCTGAAGATTGCTTTGGGAAGTATAGACATTTTAACAATGTTGATTCTTCCCAACCATGAGCATGGTATGTTCTTCTATTTGTTAATATCCTCTGCTATTTCCTTTCTTAGGTTTTCATAATTTTCTTTATAGAGGTCAAACATAAAAGATGTGAAGTCTCCATCTTTTTTATGGCTGCATAACCTTCCATGTTATACATATACCATAGTTTTTAAATCCATTCATGGGTCAATGGGCATTTGGGCTAATTCCATGACTTGGCAATTATGAATTGGGCTTCAGTGAACATTCTGGGGCAAATATCTTTCTTGTAAAATGATTTTTGATAATTTGTCTATAGAGGAATTGCAGGATCATACAGTAGGTCTACATTTAGTTTTTGGAGTATTCTCCAAGTTCTTTCCAAAAAGGTTGTATTAGCTTGCATTCACACCAGCAGTGTAGAAATGTTTCCTTCTCTCTGCATCCACACTAATATCTGTAGTTTTGGGATTTTGTTATATGGGCTAATCTTACTGGGTTAGATGATATCGCAAAGTGGTTTTTATTTGAATTTCTCTGATGATTAAAGATGATGAGCATTTTTCATGTGTTTTTAGGCCATCCACCTGTCTTCATCAGAGAAGTTTTTGTTCAAGTCTCTTGCTCACATAGAAATGGGGTTACTTGTTCTTTTCTTATTGATTAGTTTGAGTTATTTGTATATTCTAGTTATTACACCTCTGTCAAAAACATGACCCACAAAAATATTCTCCCATTTTGAAGGTTGTCTCTTTGATTTACTTACTATCCTCTTGACTGTGCAAGAGCTTTTTGTTCTGATCAGATCCCAGTAATGGATTTTTGGTGTTCCTTTAATTGCCATGAGGTCCTCCTCTTTCAGGCCAATTTTTTCATATTTTCCCCTTTACTCTCTTCTAGTATTTTTCTATTTTCATGTCTCAAGTTTAAATGTTTTATATAGGCAGAATCAAGTTTTGACTGGTCCAGTTTCAGTCTTCTACTCATCATCAGCCAGTTCACCCAGCAGCATTTGTTTAATAAGGAGTCTTTCTACCACTGAATGTTTTTGATAGCCTTATCAAAAATCAAATGGCACTAAGTAGCTGGGTTCATCTCTTGGTTCTCTTTTCTGTTCCATGAAAATACTCCTTTGTTTTTGTTCAAATATCATGCTGTTTTGATCGCATAGATTTATAGTATAGACTGAAGTCCGGTAAAGAGATACCTCCTGATTTGTTTTTATTTCTCAGTTATGTATTGGCTATTTGAGTTTTTTCTGATTCCATATAAAAAGAAGTACTATTTTTTCCAGCTCTTTAAAGTATAACAATGGTTCTTTAATAGGGATTGCATTAAATCTGTAGATTGCTTGGGGTAGCATGCACATTGTAGTAATGTTGATTCTTCCCAGCCATGAGCATGGTATGTTTTTCTATTTGTTATAATCTTCAGCTATTTCTTTTCTCAGAGTTTCATAATTCTCTTTATAGATATTTTTCATGTCCTTTGTTAGGTAAATTCCCAGATATTTCATCTTTGACGCTACTGTAAAAGGAATGGAATCCTTGACTATATTTTTGGCTTTACTATTATTAGCACATATAAAAACTACTGATTTGTAAGTAATGATTTTGTATCCTGAGACTCTGCTGTATTCTTTGATTGCTTCTAAGAGTTTTGTAGTTGAGTCCCTGGAATTTCCAGGTATAGAATAATATTATCTGTGAAGAGAGAGAGTTTGATCTCTTCTTACCCTATTTGGGTACCCCTTGATAGTTTTCTCTTGCCTGATTGCAATGTCTAAGACTTCCATTACTATGTTGAATAGCATTGGAGACAATGGGTAACATTGCCTAGATCCTGATCTGAGTGGAAATGTTTCCAAGTTTACTCCGTTCAATACAATATTGGCTTTGGGGGTTTGCTATAGATGGCCTCTATCAGTTTAAGAAATGTCCCTTATATGCCTATTTTATTGAGTGTTCTGATTATGAAAAGGTGTAGGATATTATCAAAAGCTTTTTTTCTGCTTCAACTGAAAGAATCATATGGTCTTTGTGTTTTATTTTATTTATGTGATCTGTTAAATTTCTTGATTTTCATATGTTGAACCAACCCAGTAACCCTGGAATAAAACCAACTTGATTATGGTATATATTTTTTTGATGTTTTTGAATTCTGTTTGCTAGGATCATATGTAATAATTTTGCATCAATATTTATTAATGATATTTGTCTATAATTTTCTTTCTTTGTTGGATCCTTTCCTGGTTTTGTGATCAGGGTGATATTTGCTTCATAGAATGTGTTGGGAAGTATTCCTTCTTTTCCTATGCTTTGGAAAAGGTTGTATAATATAGATACTCATTCCTCTGTAAAGGTTTGATAGAATTCATATGTGAGGCCATCTGGTCCCAGACTTTTATTTTTTAGGAGATTTGTATTATTGATGCTATTTCAGTGATTGATATAGGTCTATTCAAGATTTCTAATTCTTTCTAGTTGAATCTAGGAAGGTGGCATGTTTCCAGGTATTGGTCCATTTCCTTCAGATTTTCATATTTCTGAAAATAGAGTTTTTTTGTATTAATCATTGAGGATTTTTTTTTAAATTTATGAAGTATCTATTGTTATTTCTCCTTTATTGTTTCTCATAGAAGGTATTAGAAACATTACTTTTCTGTTTCTTGTTAGGCTTGCCAAAGGTTAATAAATTTTGTTAATCTTTAAAAAAAAAACTTTTTGTTTCAGTGATCTTCTGAATGATTCTTTTGTTTTCAATTTCATTTAACTCTTCCCTAATTTTGGATTTTTGATTCTCTTGAGGTTTGTCTTTTTAGCCCAGGATAGGACCAATTTTTTTTTTTGAGACAGAGTTTCACTTTGTTGCCCTCAGTAGAGTACTGTGGCGTCACAGCTCACAGCAACCTCCAACTCTTGGGTGTAGGTGATTCTTTTGCCTCAGCCTCCCAAGTAGCTTGGACTATAGGCGCCCAACACAACACCCAGTGATTTTTGTTGTTGTTGCTGTTGTTACAGTTTGGCAGGGACTGGGTTTAAACCTGCCACCCTTGGTATATGGGGCTGGTGCCCTACTCCCTGAGCTATAGGTGCCGCCTGATAGGACCAATTTTGGAGAATGTTGCATGGGCCGATGAAAAGAATGTATGTTCTTTAGCTTCAGGATGAAGAGTTCTATATACGTCTATCAAGCACAGTTGTTCTAGGGTCTCATTTAAGTCCTTTATATCTTTATTTAATTTCTGTGTATAATATCTGTCTAGATCTGTAAGAGGAGTGTTAAAGTCCCTTGTTATTATGGTGTTATAGGATATCATATTTATCATATTGATTAGACTAATTAAGGCCTGTTTCAAGAATCTGGGAGCATTTAAATTGGGTGCATAAATATTTAGAATTAAAATATCATCTTGTTGTATTTTTCCCTTGACAAATATAAAGTGATCGTCTTTTCCTTTTTTTGACTTTAGTTGCTTAAAAATCATGTGTATCTGAAAATAAGATTACAACCCCTCTTTTCTTCTGAATTGTTTTCCTGAAAAATTGTCTTCCAACTCTTAACACTGAGATTTAATTTGTCTTTTTTTTTTTTATCCAGTCAGCAAGTCTATACCTCTTCAGTGAGGAATTCAGCTCATTAACATTTATTGAGATAATTGATAAGTGTGGTAGCATTGTATTCATCTTATTTTGTTAAAGAGCATTGCTTAGTTTTATCTTTTGCATCATTCTGGGTCTATCCTTTAATTTCTGGGTACTTACTTTGCTGGTGGTCCATTATGATAGTCAATGTGTAGAACAGGTTGAAATATTTCTTGTAGAGTTGGTCTTGTTGTGGTAAATTTCCTCAATATTTGAATATCAGCAAATGCCTTGATTTCTCCATCAAGTTTAAAGCTTAGCTTAGCATGATATAGAATTCTGGGCTGGAAATTGTTTTGCTTAAGTAGATCAAAGGTAGATGACCATTGTATTCTGGCTTGAAAAATGCCACTAAAGAAGTCTGCAGTCACCCTAACACACTTGCCCCTGTAGGTCAATTGGTGCTTACTCCTAGAATCTTGTGGAATTTCTTTTTTTTTTTTTATCTTGACTTGGCCAGGTTTATCACAATGTGCCTTGGAGAAGCTTTATTTGGGTTGAGCCAACCTGGGGTCTGATATGTTTCTGAAAGGAGTGTCAGTATCTTTGGTGATATTTGGGAAGTTTCATTTATAATATTTTCCAGTATGGCTTCCATTCCTCTGGGGCATCAATCTTCTTCCCTCTCTTGGATACCTATAATTAATATATTTGAATGTTTCATGAAGTCCCATAATTTTGTCACTGAACTTTCTGATTTCTCTCTCTTTTTTCCTCCCTCTTTAACTATCTGAGTTATCTCAAGTGTATTATTCTTTCTTCTCCATGTTCTAACCTGTTATTGACACTTTTTACTGCATCTTTAAGTTCCCTCATTGATTGCTTCAATTCCTTCAGCTCTTTTATATCCTTTCTATGTATGCCCCCTTGCCAAACACTGAAATGTCCACACTTCCCTCCTTCTCAGTCCCAGCTTTCCGTGCTGTTCACAGTCAGGAGAACAAGGTTTCCCAGCCTCGACCTCATTCTGACACCTGAGGGCAGAGACTGAAGGGCAGCTCTGCCACAATGGCTGTGTGTGGCCCATAGCCAAACAACGATAGCTCCATTCTGGTCCAGCTGCTCAGTCCAGGACCCTGGACAACACTTAAAGTCACCTACACTCTTGCCTAAGTTTTTCCAATGTAATTCAACCATATTCCCAACTCAAAACAACAACAACAATAACAAAAAAAAACAACAAAACACAGGGAGGGCCTACCCTGTCTTCAATATCTCTGCTGCTGTAGCCACAGCAGTGGCCTCAGATGTAATGTAAACACTTGCCACTTCTCCACTGCTTTTGTCCTCCTCCTGGGGTCCAGAAGTCTCTTGCTGTCTCTCTGTATCCCCAAAGGGATTTTTATGGACAAAGCTCACAAACCATAGATGCCTTCTCTCCCCTATCTCACCATGCCTAATTGGAAAAAAGCTGTTAGTCAGCCACCATCTTGCCCCCCCATATCCTCCATCATTTAATTTCTATGTTCAGATCTCAATCCTTCTTTGTTATTCTCCTTTTAAAAATGTATTCCGCTAAAATTGCCATTTTGCTGTTGTTCTCTAGTGTTTGAAAATTATGCCTTACGTTTGATTTCCATTAGTTCTATCTTTTGGATTTAAATATAATGCCTGTCATCATTTTTCTCAAAATAGCACAGTCAAAAATAAAGCAATAGGTATAAACTTCTTATTCTGTAAGATAGAAAATTTCAAACTTTTACATATTTATAACGGGAGACCATGACTCAGACTAATTGTTTGTTACCTTTATGTATCTTATTCTTCACAAATTATTTGATTAATTGCTTTATAAACACTTTTTTTAGATTTTATTTATTTAATTTATTTTTTATTGAATAATAGCTGTGTCCATTAATACTTTTTCTCAATGAATATTTAAAGGTTTTAAACTGAGGATAAGGGAGGACATTTATTTATTTTATTTTTTTATTATTTTTTATTATTGGAGATTCATTGAGTGTACAAAGAACCAGGATACATTAATTGCATTTGTTAGGTAAAGTCCCTCTTATAACTGTGTCCCTCCCACAAAAGATGTGTCACACATCATGAACTCCCACCCCCTTCCTCCTTCCCCTTCTCTACTCTTACCTTCCCCCATCTTTTACCTGGTACTAGGTCATTAATTTTCTTCATATCAGAATTGAGTACATAGGATTCTTGCTTCTCCATTCTCATGATGCTTTACTTACAATAATGTGTACCACCTTCATCAAAGTTAATACAAAGGATGTAATCTTCATCTTTTTAATGGCTGGATAGTATTCCATGGTATAAATATCCCCCATTAATGGGTTGGTGGGCACTTAGGCTATTTCCACATTTTGGCAATTGCAAATTGAGCTGCGATAACCAGTCTAGTGTAAATGTCCTTACACTAAAAGGATTTTTTCTCTTCTGGGCACATGCCCAGAAATGATATTTCAGAATCAAATAAGAGGTACAAGTTTTTTGAGGGTTCTCCATATTTCCTTCCAAAAAGTTTGTATTTTTTTGTAATCTCACCAAAAGAGTACAAGTGTTCCACTCTGCCCACATCCATGCCAGTGTCTGCAATTTTGAGATTTTGTGATGTGAGACTTTCTCATTGAAGTTAGATGATATCTCAGGCTGGTTTTTATTCTAATTTCTCTAATAATTAGGGATGATGAGCAGTTTTTCATATGTTTGGTAGTCATTCATCTGTCTTCTTTAGATAAGGTTCTATTCAACTTTCTTGTCCATCAATATAATGGATTGTTGTCTTTTTTCATGTTGATTAATTTGAATTCTCTGTAGATCCTAAATATCAAGCTTTTATCTGATTCAAAATATGCAAATGTCCTTTCTCATTTTGTAGGTTGTCTATTTGATTTGGTTTTTGTATAGTTGTATAGTACCTGGAAGCTCTAGCCAATACATTCAGTCAAGAGAAGAAAATAAAGGGCATCTAAATGAGCACAGAGTAGTTCAAACTCTCCTTCTTTCCTGATGATATGATTTTATACTTAGAGAACCACAAAGACTCAACCACAAGACTCCTGGATGTCATCAAAAAGTACAGTAATGTCTCATGATGTAATGTCAACATACACAAATAAGCAGCCTTTTTATATGCCAATAAAAGCCAAGATGACAAGGTAATCAAGAATAAAATTCCCTTCTCAGTAGCTTGAAAGAAAGTGAAATATATATCACAAAAGAGGTAAAGGACATCTATAAAGAAAACTATGAACACCAAAGAAAAGACATATCGTAAGTTATTAACAAATAGAAGAACAACCCATGCTCATGGCTGGGAAAAATCAACACTGTTAAAATGTCTATACTTCTGAAAGCAATCTACAGATTTAGTGCCATCCCTATTCAAATACCAACATCATAATTTCAACACGTGTAAAAAATAATTCTTCATTTTGCATGGAACCATATAAAACACCATATAGTAAAGACAATTCTTAGCAATAAAAACAAAGCCAGAAGTATCAGTCTACCAGACTTTAGACTGTACTACAAGGCCATAGTGATCAAAACAGGATGGTATTGGCACAAAAATAAAGACATAGACATCTGGAACTGAATAGAAAACTGGGAGATGAAACTAACATCTTAGAGTCATCTAATCTTTGATAAACCAAACAAGAGCATGCACTGGCAGAAGGAATCCCTATCCAATAAATGGTGCTTGGAGAACTGGATATCCATATGTGAAAGCCTGAAACTGGACCCACATCTTTCTCCACACACAAAAATTAATACAAGATGGATAAAAGACCTAAATTTAAGGCATGGAATGATAATAATCCCCAAAGAAAATATGGGAAGAACACTCAAAGATATCATCCTAGGGAAAGACTTTATGAAGAAGACTTTTGGGCAGTGCCTGTGGCTCAGGGGGTAGGGTGCTGGTCCCATATCTCGAGGGTGGTGGGTTCAAACCTGGCCCAGCCAAACTGCAACAAATAAATAGCTGGGTGTTGTATGAGATACCTGTAGTCCCAGCTACTCAGGAGGCTGAGGCAAGAGAGTCGCCTGATCTCAGGAGTTGGAGGTTGCTCTGAGCTGTTTGATGCCACAGTACTATACCCAGGGTGATAATGCGAGACTCTGTCTCTATTAAAAAAGAAAAAAAGAAGAAGACTTCCATGGCAATTGCAACAACAATAAAAATAAACAAATGAGACTTAATTAAACTGAAAAGTTTCTGTACAGATAAGGGTACAACAACTAAAGAAAAAGGGAGTACATTTAAATATGAAT
Organism: Galagoides demidoff; assembly: GCA_963574575.1. NCBI lineage: Eukaryota > Metazoa > Chordata > Mammalia > Primates > Galagidae > Galagoides > Galagoides demidoff. Next base: position 6,490 of record CAUYQV010022963.1, on the reverse strand, counting down.
AGATATTTTATAATACAGAGAAATTATAGTCAATTAAAAGTGTCATTGTAGTCTTGTAAGAAAGTGTCCCTATTCTTAGAAGATGAATCCTGAATTATGTAGGAGTAAGGTTTCATTATTATGCAACTTTAATGTAAATGTCTCAGAAAGTGAATTGTCTATGTAAAGTGTGTGTGCATATGTTTATGTGTGAGAAAGAAAAATTGAACAAGCACTAATAGGAAAAAAAAAACAAGCAATGGTTCAAGCTAGGTTAAGAGATAGAAGTGTGCTCACTGTACTGTTCTACTTCTCTGTACATCCAACATCCTTAAAAATAAAAATTGAGAAAATGAAAAGGCATAGTTATGGGTGGCATTTTCTCTGACTGGATGCTTGTAGACTTTTTTTGTTTTTGAGACAGAGTCTTACTATGTAGCTCTCGGTAGAGTGCCATGGCATCACAGGCTCACAGCAACCTCAAACTCTTGGACTTAGCTGGGTACCTTGTCTTCTTCCTTCCCAGAAGAGCCTTTCCTAACTAACTACCAAACACTACTATAGTCTTTCATATTTTTAACTGTTGGATTCACTGTGTCAAATGGAGTGAGAAGCAATGTGGCCGTGAGAAACAAAGTATAAAACAATAAAAGGTTTTGATGACTACAAATAATGCTACTATGAATATACACATAAAATTCATCTCTCCAAGCTGGTGGAGAAACTCATTGCATCTAGACTGCAAGTCCTGAACCAGGTTCTGTCTTCAGTTACTCAACTACTTGGATAATGCCCACCCACATTGGGGAGGAATATCCTCTTAGTGCCCAATTAAAATGCACCAAAATGATGTGATACAATAAAAATGTGTAAAAAAGGAATGGGAGGCAAGAGGGCCAATTGGAGCCAGATATCCAGAGAGACTCCTGTCAAGAGGGAGAGTTAAAGGACAGAAGTTTAGCAAGTAAGCTGATGGTTTGGAGCTGAGCCAAAAGAGGAGGTTGAAGAATGTACATGAAACCTGCTGAAGCAAGCTGCAACCCAAAGGAAACAAACACTAGCTGAGACTTCAACACAGAGTTACTGATTCACTAGGAGTGGACAGAGACCAGATGAAAACAAGACAGAGCCACATAGCCCCACCACATCAAGCAGGTCCCCAGTATCTCAGGCGGTAGCACTGTATGGGTCCTTTTAAAAGCTCTAGAGGAAAAGGTACAGATATCAGACACAGCTCTTGGGCAAAGCGGTGATTAATCCCTACTCCAGGAGCCCCAACACTCAACTTAACCTTATCTGTTCATCATTCCAATGGTGTAAAATAATCATGGGGTGGAATCAGCAGAAAAACATCGGCAACATGAATAATCAGAGTAGATCAGCTCCCCCAAGGAACAACATGGCAGATATACGAGAAGATCCCATTCATAAACAAATGGCTGAGATGTCAGAAATCGAATTCAGAATTTGGATGCAAATAAGATTAATAGAATGGAGGTAAAACTAGAATTAGACATGCAAGGATTATTTCAAAAGTTATTTCAAGAATTCAATTAATTCAAAGAAAAAATTACCAAAGATTTTTACACATTGAGACAAGAACTCGCATCCCTCAAAGATCTGAGAAATACAGTAGAATCCCTCAGTAACAGAATGGAGCAAGCAGAAGAAAGGATTTCAGACATTGAAGACAAAGCTTTTGATCACTCCCAAATGCTCAAAGAAGAAGAGAAGTGGAAAGCAAAAATGGATCATTCTCTCAGAGAGTTCTGGGATAATTTGAAGAAAACTAATATTTGCCTTATAGGATTTCCTGAGGGCAAAAAGGTGACAAAAAGGCCCAGATGCTCTACTACATGAAATAATCAAGGAGAACTTCCCAGACATGATAAGAGATTCGGAAAATAAGATAGCAGACAGATTCAGAACCCCAGCATGACTCATTCCGAATAAGATATATCCCACACATTATAATTAACTTCGCCAAAGCTAATATGAAGGAGAAAATTCTGTAAGTAGCCAGATGTAAGAAAAACATAACATATAAGGGGAAGAATATTAAAATGACTAGAAGAGGGTGGTCATTGACTTTTAATCTCCTACAAAAAAATAATTTTCAACCCAAGTTCCTGTTTCCAGCTAAACTGAGTTTCATTTATGATGGAGAAATTCAATACTTTAATGACATACACATGTTGAAGAAATTTGCTATAACTAAATCAACTCTCCAGGATATTCTCAGACCTATCTTCCATAATGACCAGCACAATTCTCTACCACTAAAGTAAACTCACTCAGAAATTGTTGATAAAATTCCAAATTCCGCAGTGGGGAAAGGATTAAAAATGTCCACTGGACTTTTGAAATACCTTGATACCCCAAATCTACAAAGCTTATCAATATTCTCAATTAATGTGAATGGTTTAAATTGTCCTCTAAAGAGGCACAGGTTGGCTGCCTGGATAAAAAGAACTCAGGCCAGATATCTGTTGTATATAAGAATCTTATCTTAACTTAAAAGATAAATATAGACTCAGGGAGAAGGGATGGTCATCTATAGTTCAAGCAAACAGAAAGCAGAAAAAAGGAGGTGTTGTAATTTTACTCACAGATACAATAGGCTTTAAACCAACAAAAGTAAGCAAAGATAAAGATCGTCACTTCATATTTCTTATGACGAACACTCAACATAATGATATTTCAATTATGAACATTTATGTACCCAACCGGAATACTCATCAATTTATAAGATAGACTCTAACAGACATGAGCAACTGATTTCCTCAGCACCATAATAGTTGGAGATTTTAACACCCCTCTGGCAGTGTTGGATAGATCCTCCAAGAAGAAACTAAGAAAATAAATTTTAGACTTGAACTTAACCATTCATCAATTGGATTTAACAGACATCTACAGAACATTTCATCCTAACAAAACTGAATACACATGCTTCTCATCAGCCCATGGAACATCCTCCAAAATTGAGCACAGCTTAGGTCACAAGTCTAAACTCAGCAAATTTAAAGTAATAGAAATTATTCCATGCATCTTCTCAGACCATCATGGAATAAAAGTTGAACTCAGAAACAACAGGAATCTGCATACTCATACATAAAAATGAAAACTAAATAACCTTATGCCGAATGATAGCTGGATCATAGATGAGATTAAGAAGTAAATTACCAAATTTTTGGAACAAAATAATAATGAAGACATGAATTACCAGACCTATGGGAAACCACAAAGGCAGTCCTAAGAGGGAAATTTGTAGCACTTCAAGCCTTCCACAAGAGAATGGAAAGAGAGGAAGTTAACAACTTAATGGGATATCTCAAACAACTGAAACAGGAAGAACATTCCAACCACAAACCCAAGAGAAGAAATGAAATAACCAAAATTAGAGCAGAATTAAATGAAATTGAAAACAAAAGGATTATACAACAGATCAGTAAATCAAAAAGTTGGTTTTTTGAAAAGGTCAATAAAATAGATAAACCTTTGGATAACCTAACCAGGGAAAACAGAGTAAAATTTCTAATTTCTTCAGTCAGAAATGGTAAGACGAATTAACAACAGACTCCTCAGAAATTAAAAATAAAAAATTCTTAATGAATGTTACAAGAAACTCTATTCTCAGAAATATGAAAATTTGAAGGAAATAGACCAATACTTGGAAGCACACCACCTTACTAGACTTAGCCAGAATGAAGTGGAAATGTTGAACAGCCTATATCATGTTCCGAAGTAGCATCAACTATACGAAATCTCCCCAAAAAGAAAAGCCCGGGACCAGATGGCTTCACATTAGAATTCTGCCAAACCTTTAAAGAGAAACTAGTACCTATATTACTTAACCTTTTCCACAATATAGAAAAAGGACTACTACCCAACACATTCTATGAACCAAACATCACCTTGATTCCCAAACCAGGAAAAGAAACAACAAAATATCAAATTTATAAAACAATATCACTGATGAATATTGATGTAAAAATATTCAACAAGATTCTAGCAAACAGAATCCAGCAACACATTACAAAAATTATACACCATGACCAAGTGGGTTTTATCCCAGGGTCTCATGGCTGGTTCAATATACATAAATTAATAAATATAATTTATTAAATAAATAAAGAAAAAAAAAGACCATATGATTCTCTCAATTGATACAGAAAAAAGTTTTTGATAATATCCCACATCCTTTCATGATCAGAACACTTAAGAATATTGGCATTGAAGGGATATTTCTTCAACGAGAGATGCCATCTACAGCAAACCCACAGCCAATATCATATTGAATGGAGTTAGACTGAAATCATTTCCACTCACATTAGGAACCAGGCAAGGTGGCCCATTGTATCCACTGCTTTTCAGCATTGTAATACAAATCTTAGCCATCACCATTAGGCAAGAAAGATAATCAAGGGTATCCATATAGTGTCAGAGGAGATCAAATTGTCACTCTTCACAGATGATATGATTATATATCTAGAAAACATCAGGGATTTTGCTACAAAACTCCTAGAAGTTATCAAGGAATACAGCAGTGTCTGAGGTTACAAAATCAACACTCATAAATCTATAGCCTTTATTTATACAAACAATATTCATACTGAAAAAAATAGTTAAGGATTCTATTTCTTTCACAGTAGTGCCAAAGAAGATGAAATATTTGGGAGTTTATGTAACAAAGGATGTGAAAGATCTCTGTAAAGACAACTATGAAACTCCAAGAAAGGAAATAATTGAGGATGTTAACAAGTGGAAAATCATACCATGCTCATGCCTGGGAAGAACAACATTGTTAAAATGTCCATATTACCCAAAGCAATATACAATTTTTATGCAATCCCTATTAAAGATCCACTGTCATACTTTAAAGATCTCACAAAAATAATACTTTGTTTTATATGGAATCAGAAAAAAACTCAAATAGCGAAGACATTACTCAGATATAAAAACAAAGCAGAAGGAATCACACTACCAGACCTCAGATTTATACTATAAACGTATAGTGATGAAAACTTCCTGGTACTGGCACAAAAACAGAAAGGTAGATGTATGGAACAGAATAGAGAACCAAGAGATGAACCCAGTTACTCACTGTTATTTGATCTTCGATAAACCAATTAAAAACATTCAGTGCAGAAAAGATTCCCTATTTAACAAATGGTGCTGGGTGAACTGGCTGGTGACCTGTAAAAGACTGAAACTGGACCCACATTTTTCACCATTAACTAAGACAGACTCTCACTGGATTAAATATTTAAACTTAAGACATGAAACTATAAAAATACTAGAATAAAATGTGGGGAAAACATTTTTAAAAATTAGCCTGGGCAAATATTTTATGAGAAAGTAATATTTTATGAGGACAATTGAAGCAACACCAAAATACATTACTGGGATATGATCAAACTAAAAAGCTTCTACACAGCCCAAAACACAGTAAGTAAAGTAAGCAGATAGCCTTCAGAATGGGAGAAGATATTTGCAGTTTATGTCTCCAACAAAGGTTTGATAACCAGAATCCATAGAGAACTCAAATGTATTAGCAAGAAAAAAAACAAGTGATCCCATCTCAGGATGGGCAAGGGACTTGAACAGAAACTTCTCTGAAGAAGATAAGCACAAGGCCTACAGACACACAAGTAAATGCTCATCATCCTTAATCATGAGAGAAATGCAAATCAAAACCACTTTGAGATATCATCTACCCTAGTAAGATTAACCCACATCACAAAATCCCCAAACCAGAGATATTGGTGTGGATGTGGAGAAAAGGGAACACCTCTGCACTGCTGGTGGGAATGAAAACTAATAGGTTCCTTTTGGAAAGATGTTTGGAGATCACTTAGGGATCAAAAAATAGACCTGTCATCCCTCAATTCCTCTACTTGGTATATATCCAGAAGACCAAAAGTCACTTTATAAAAAAAGATATTTGCACCAGAATGTTTATTGCAGCCCAATTCATAATTGCTAAGTCATAGAATAAGCCCAAGTGCCCATTGAACCATGAATGGATCAATAAATTGTGGTACATGCACACCATGGAATATTATGCAGCCTTGAAAAAAGATGGAGACCTTACCTCTTTCATGATTACATGGATGGAGCTGGAATATATTCTTCTTAGCAAAGTATTTCAGGAATGGAAGAAAAAGTATCCAATGTACTCAGCCCTACTATGAAATCAATTTATAGCTTTCATATGAAAGCTATAACCCAACTATAGCTGAAGAAGAAGGGGAAAGAGGAAAGGGAGGGGAGTAGATGGGGGAGGATGAGTGGAGAGAGATTAGTTAGTGGGAACACAACTATGGTGCAGTTTTCAAGGGTATATGTTAAATTTACTAAGTGTAGAATATAAATGTCTTAACACAATAACTAAGAAAATGACAGGAAGACTATGCTAACCAGTTTGATGAAAATATTTCAAATGGTATATAAAACAAGCACATTGCATTATAATTGCATCAATGTACACAGCTATGATTTAATTAAAAAA